>BPLR01015321.1:0-37710 GCA_021605095.1 Caerostris extrusa
TAACTAATAATACTTTCTAACAAACATAAATAATCAATAAAACAAAAAGTATACAATACAGAAGGAATAAATAATGGTGACTAAACCTGTGAAAAAATGCATGAAATAGAATACAAAAATATTATGATTGCTTTCATTCTAGTATGTAGAATGAAAAATACTTTTGTTGGTGGTGATAGAAAGAGAGCAGAAAATTCAATTTGTATTTCCGGTTTAATGGTTTCTTGGGATGATGAAATGCTCATTTTTCTGTAAAATTCAATAATTTGATTTTCCATCTCTTCCATGTGCTGTGAATTACATTTCTGTGCTACTGAAAGTAAAAAAGCTGAGAAGGGTTTTAAGTTGCCATGATTTTTGTAAGAAGACCTTTAGTTGCATAGTGGAATGGTTCTTCAGTTTATCCACTGGAGCAGAAATCATCTTCTGAGGGGTTGAATATTTTAAGGTATGCTATGTATGGACCATGACCATCTGTAAACACAATTTCTTCTCTAGATAAAATACTGTGGTATTTTGAGATTTAAGGTATGATTTCAAAACTATACCCCTGTACTGACCTGATTCCAATCTCGTTGCCAATCCTCTAATAAACAATTATTTAAAATATTTTTTGAGAAGTGAATGTGGATACGGACGACAAATTGTATAGCCATCTATAACGCTTTCTCTTGTGGTGTTATTTGTGTGTTCATTTGTCAAAATAGTCTACTCCATATGTTCTTTTATGTACACTCATGCCCATAAATTAAGGATAATTCAGAATCACACAGAAATTGAACTCTAAAATAAAAATTTCACCCTGTAGAATTATCACACACATCTTGAAGAAGAATATGCAAATTACAGGAAACCAAAGTGAAACTGTAAGATGTTGTTTTATTGTCCATATTTTGAATTTATTCAGAACTATAGCCACGAGTTCTTTGAGTCCCTCGCTGGTCTTGCTTAAAATGATGTATGTAAAATCTTCAGCAAATTTTTGCAAATGAACATTTGCTGGTCAAGAAAATTTCAACATTACTCTATGTCAACCCTAGCAACCCTATGCCTGTTCGTGAAAGACTGGTTTGCACTTTTTTGAATTGCTACTTTTCTATTGTTAAGAATACCAAGCATCGTTTTCTATATTATATTTTTTTAAATTATTAAACACAATCCAGTTTTAAATTCATATTTAACGTTGTCGAAGGCTGCTTTAATGTCTATTGAGACAAGAACGGAATGTTTGCTTTTAGACTGGAGAAGAATGTATATAACACATTAATTAATTTGATTAGTACAACTGATTTTCCGTCTCTAAATCCATACTGTGATAGTAGGAGTTTGTTGGCTTGAACGAGTATGCAGTTAAGCCTTGGAAGTAAAACCTTTAGAAAATTTTTTTATAATTCTTCCTATAATTCTACTTTCCGATAATCCTTGTGAAATTGATCAAAAGGAATTAATGTTGGAAAAATCCTTGCATTTTTTTTTTTTTTGAATTAGTATAATGAATCCAATCTTAAGACTTTGGTGAAATGATTGGATTGAAAGACATTTATTGAAAATATTGAAAAGTAGTGATGAAAAATATTTGCAGACAATTTGTAAAATTGTATAATTTTTAAATGAGCATGCTACTATTTAATGTATTAATTGCTACATTCTATTAAATAGAACTTTTCAATACACATTTGTTAAGTGCATCTATACTAACGGATATATTTCCTAGATTAACTGGTATATAAGTATTTCTAGAATAATTTTGTTCAATTAACATAGAATCTTATTATGAAACAAAAAAATTTATACATAATATATTCTCAGAATTTGGGATCAGGAATTTTGATCTAAATTAGGATAATAATTAATATAAATTTAGATTGTTCAATGCATGGGATATTGAAAGAAATCGTGATACTATATTAAATTGCAAGACATCATTTTAAATTTTATAATGTCTAAAGATTAAATTTTAATTATTAGTACAAATATATAATTAATATTAACATTATTCGATATACTTAGATGGAAATTTTTATGGAAAGTGTATACAATTAGTGTAATTATCATTATTAATCTTACTCTTAATCATGAAAATTATTAATATAATTTTAATCTTATCTTTAATTATTTCAGATAGGAAATTGCTTTAAAATTTCAAGCTTTGCTTTGTAGAAAAATGTGTGAAATTTGAAGAAAATATTTAATGGAATGCATTGATGTTGAATAGAAAATCAAAGCTTTTGTAACGGAATCAAAGATTTAGCGGGAAAAAAGATTAGGAAAATTATTTTAAGTATAATAAGAGCATTTAATAGAGCATTATTAGCATATTAGAACATATTTAATGATCCTTTTTTGCATAATAGAGAACTTTAATTAGATCATAATTAGATACTAATAATTTTAATTGAATGATGGCTTCTTGTTTAAAAATCTTTGAAGGTTTGGAAAATTAAAAATAACATTTTAAAGAAAATTAATAAAATACCTCAATGATATTTAAAATGCAAGTACACTTTTAATAAAAGAAAAATTACAAAAAAGTCTAAATTAATATTAACATACATAATCTACAATAAATATCCTCAAATATTGCACATTTCCAGAAAAGCTCGGAATATTTCTCTGAAATAATGCGATAAATTCAGATAAGAATTAAATGTGAGAATAAAATAGCAGATATATAAACATTCTTAGAGTGACAATAGAGATAGATATAAGCAGACAGATATAATGAAGAAAGACATTCTAATAGATATAGATATAAGAAGATAGATATAATGAAGAAAGACATTCTAATAAAGATAGACATAAAATGTGGGTGTATCTAGCGATTTATCTTCTCAGTGTATTTTATCAGTCTTACAATTCTTAAATATACGAAACATGAATATGACAACAAAAACATTATGCATTTTGTCGCTGTAAAAAATTTGATAGCATCATTTTTTTATATACTATACTTTAAAATATAGCTGTCTACACATACCATTTTATATTCTTTGAATTGATAAAAAAAACATGTTTTCTTGCAAAAGAAATGTAGACAATATTTTCCCAAAACATTTTTATTTGCAAATCCTTACATATCGCTATCCTATAAGAAGAAACTTCCAAAAATAGACCGCAATCTCGCCACCTCAACACACGACACGATCTTTTCCCCCTCTATGCAAACACCAGGGGAGTCAAATTACAATTCCGCGAGATCAAGAAGCCATTGAGATCGAAATCCGTGAAGCCAGGTCAGCAAAATCTATCGCTTCAGGTTTCAATATTTCTTCCAGCTAGCTGCCTCAAGAAAAGATTGAAAGTTCTTCGAAGGAGCCCTTTTCCCTTCACGGCTCCTGATGCATTACCCAATACATCACGAGTCAGGGGACATAAAAGATACGACTTTCTTACCAGGGAAAAATTCGAAATCTGTTTACCTTGGACAGTTAATTGAAAATTCATGGAATCTTCTCCGAAGTCGTTCATCGCAGTGCAGGTGAAGGAGGCGGAGTCTTCCCTCTCAGTCTTCTCGATTACCAGCTTGGTGCCCTCACCACCCCTCATGTTCTCCGACTGCTGGCTGTACCTGATAAAAGAGGGATGGATATTGAAGGAATGTTAAACAATAGGGTGGAAGAAGAATTCCATTTGCTTTAAATATCATCGCTAATTATCATCGATTTTTTTTTTACATGCTTCATTGTGGGTTATATATGTGGTTTCGTAGTGTAGGTATTAAATTGATTTACAGGCGATGTCTAAAATATTTGTTTTGCGTTAATGCTGGCAGATATGACTAGGCTATTAGTTAAACTGTTTTGAGCAAATATATTAGTCTTGGGTTATTTTTATTAAAAAAATTAAGTATAGATAATTAAGATATAGAATGTACTATAGATAATTAAGTATATAAATTAATTTAGCAATTATATATATATATATATATATATAATTTCAATATTTCTGATGAAAAAATTGATTTCATTAAACAATAACTTTTGATTTAGGTAATATTTCTTCATTTGAAAAGATAACCATATATAAATAATTAATTCATTATTCTTTTATCTTAAATTTTTTTTTTTTTTTAATTTGAGTTTTGTAAAAATTGAATTCATATGCTACTAATTTCGTTTTTTCAATATATTTTTACGTTATGTTGGATTGAAAGTATTTGTTTAAAAAAATTCCTCTCATTTTTGATTTCATTTCTGAAAATGATGTCATATAAAGTATACTACATTTAAAGTTATTTTTATTAATTGTAAAATAATTAATTAACGGTATTTAAAGAGTTTTTGTAGTTTTAAAGATTAAAAAAATAATGAAGTTCTAAGTGTGTAATAAGGTATAAATTTATAATAAAAAAGGTTACCAGACACACAAATATCTCTTGTTTTATACATAGATTGATATTATAATATGCTTTATATATTAGGCAAAACAAATATTTTTTAAAAAAGGTATTCGTCCAAGCAACGGAAAAAGAGGAAATTTTAAAGGTGGTTAAAATTGCTAACGATTTTATCTTATAATATATTTTTCTTGGTAAGGTTGTATTGATTATTTTTAATTAAACAATTTTCTGTTAAAATAACTTCGATAATTGTTGGTCGAATAATTATTATTATAAAATTCTGCCCCACATACCTATTATAATTAATAAATATTAACTTAATTATGTATTATGAAACTCATCTCCACTTATTGTCCTTTTGTTCAAATTATTTTTTTTATACTGAAATTGAAAACAAAAAAAAAAATATTCTTTATAAACAAATTATTTCTTAAACAAATATTAAGAATATTTTTTTAATAAAATCATTCTTGCCAGACAGGTAAGAAACGTTGAATGTCCCTACACTGTCTTCACTATTATTATCTATTTTCCTATTGTTTTATATTTCATTATAAGCAAATTATATTAAGACTACTGACTATATCGGGTTAAAGAGGATAAATATATAGGGATAAAATACTAGACAAGAGGAATATTTCCAATTAATAATTATTTTATATATTTTTTTCTAATGCAGCTGGCAAACACTAAGACAGTTGCATTTTTATGTCATAAGGCAAGAGCTGCACAGGCGTTACTCCCTCAGCACTACCCATGAGGTGCGTGTAGCTTGAAGATAAGCCACACTATCCCCTCAACGCTCTACGATCCTGTTAGTCCGGGATCTAAGGTTTAAAATAGATTCCGAACCCTACAAACATCCATGGCACCGGCGAAACTCGAACCCGAAACCTGAGGATCGAGGCCAGAGCGTTCGACCACTGAGCCACTCGGCCATCAGGTCCCTTATTTTATAATATAAGATTCTAATTGGAGATTGTTTATTATTTGTTGTTTTAATGCTATACACAGGTATATATTAAAATTATATTTGCATTATCTCTCTCTCTCTCTCTGTCTCTCTCTCTCTATATATATATAATAAAATAAGTTAGAGTTTTTGGTAAAGATATAAATCTTAAACGAAACAGATATGTTTATTTAAAATAAATTCAATATACTTAAATTAAGTGTTTAATTAATTTTGCTTAATGAACTTGATACAGGAGGTAATTTTTTTTATTGTTGCAAAATTCAAGGGAGCTTCACCACAAAAATTATAGTAACCATGTTTCGGATTTATTTATATTGTTAAATGAAATTATGTTATCTCGCAACTAACCAAAAGCAAATATATACTTAATGAAGAACATATTATTTATTTACTATATATTGTGTAACATAATTATCTCTTTAGTGTATAATGTATTAGTTGTATAATATGTCTCAGAAGATAGGCCTCTAACAATTTCTAGGTCACCTAAACAACTGGGAATCTCACAGTATTATATGGTTGAAAATATATTACTAAGGCGTAAACAAATAAATATTCTAGAAAGGGATGGCAACACTTATGTTGGGCCTTTTCATTTCTGATGTTTTCTGGGGTACATTAATCTTTTCAAATTAACAAAAATTACTGTAACATATAGTTGCTACAAAAATTTAGACCCCTTAATATTTTTTGTAATTATTATTAGATATTCACATAAATGATATCATTGGAAATGGCTCGGAAGGAACTGATATTTGATGAAATGCAATTGATTAAAAAAGTGAATTAACATGGTTAAATAATTAATAAAGTAAACAATTAATTGCTTTTTTGTTTAAAAAAAAAATTTTTAAAGCATAAAAATGCAAATATTTTTTAGGTTGCATTTATTAAGTTTTTATGGAGTTAAATTATAATAATTTTCGTTTCAGAAAATTTAGAAATATTTAAATATATACATATATATTTATTTATTTAAATATTTATTTGTTTAAATTTATTTATTTAATTAAATTTATTTATTTAAATTTATTTAATTTAAATTTATTTATTTAATCAAATTTATTTATTTAATTAAATTTAATATTTATTTAATTAAATTTATTTAAATAATTAATATTTATTTAAATAAATTATTTAAATAAATATTTCTATATTAATAAATTAGTGAAAATGTTAAGTTATTAATTAATCAACATTTTTAAATAATCGCTAACTCTAAATTTTTGCCCAATGGAACCCTAGAGTTTTACTCAATCGATATGCATATACACGTTGCTACAATAGCCATCGAATCTCCTCTATTCTAAAAAGCAGTTATTACATGAGGTTATTTGCAAGCACTGATATGGGCTAATTGTTCTTCTAAAAAGTTCCCTGTCCATTCCCTTTTAAGTTACTTTGCATGTTTTTGGTTTTTACATAGTTTTTGACCTACCTATACGTGTGTGTACTCTTATGCCCATTCATATGTTTAAATTTCGTGTGAAAATTAATTGTCCAGATATGTGATAGAATAAGCAACTAGTGTGCAGAAATAATCATAATTCGATTAGAGTTCCAATCATAGCTTTCAGGGCAAAGAAAATTCAATGGCTCAAAAACTGTTGTGCTTTTTGCAGTTTATATAATTAATTATCATATGTCATTCGATGAAAGAGAAATTTTGATATGATTCGAACTATTATTCACCAAAAAAAAAAAAAAAAGTCCTTAAGGTATATCCAGTTGTTTAACTAGATATCGTTAGCAAAAAAATTAAATAATTTTTGAAAAGAAAAAAAAATTCCTTTGATAGAGGAAGTTAGAATGTTTTAAAACTTCGATTTTTTACTGAAAAGACTTCAGTAAACGACGATGCAGAGTATACGTTAGAACTTTTAGAATTGTTCATTGGCTATGAAGAATATTGATCACTTTACAACTTAATTTAAACTTATTGAATCAATTTTGGTCTCTGATGTCCTCACAATTTGGAGCAAATACCCTAGAGCTTTGAGAAAATCATCTCTTAAATCTTTTTCTTAAAATCTAATAAAGAATCTTTCCAGATTAAGGAGTTATTGTCTTTTATGCTATCAGGAATATTCAATGTTTACAGACATAATGTACTTCTAAAATATAAATAATAAATCAGATTCCAATACATCAGAAGCTTACTAAATTAACTAAAAAGACCATTTTCAACCATAACGTTCAAAGCGTATTCTGTCCTAAAGTAAAATTAAAACTTTACTATTATTTTTTTTATTTCAAATATATAATTAATATTAAGTGAAAAATTATTTTCTTGTATATTTAAAATATTTATATTTGAATGCTTAATAGTGGTGCGTTGGCCTAGCGTTATGCAGGTTGCATTAAAATAATTATAAAAGTAAGATTTTGCCACTCTCTGATATAAAAAAACATTTTAAAATTACAAAGAAAAAAAAACGAATTTAGAAAGGTTCCAAGGTAATTGTATCATGTCTATTTTAACTTAGTTTCTCTATCTCATATCTCCAGGAAATCTTAAATGTGGGGGAAAAAAAACCCTTGTATTTTCAATTTATATTTATTTTTGTAGGAAACATACAAAAATAAATATAATCATTCAATCAAAAATATGGAAACGACCATATGAAGCATATACTAATTAAATATTAAATAAATAAATAAGTAAATTGAAATTAAAAATATAAAAAAATAAATAAAAGATAAAACATAAGTGAATATATTGAAATATTAAATGAAAACTACCTATATCATACGAACAAACTATAAGCTTTAAAAATAATATTTGAAAAGAATAACAAATAATATAATTACCTCGTTATTACCAAAAGAAGTGTCTATTTATAGAATATTCTAAAATTACTTGTAGGGTTTTTATTAGAAAAATAATTAAAAAATATTGATTCCTTATTAAAATAATGAGTTAATAGAAAGTGAATCACTTGAGAATTAATATCACATCATAAATTTTTAAATTATTTTTATATGATAATATGAAACATGCCTTCGTTACTGCCAAGTTCTCTCATTTTAAACCAATTTAATTGTCCCAGAAGTTCATAAAGTTTTAATACAATTTTTGAATTTAAATTATTTTTAATTGTAAATTATCTTATTAAAAGAATGAAATGTTAAAAATTAATCTTTTATAGAATTCCTTTTAAAAAGTTTAAAAAAAATTATTTGTCCAAAAAATTTTTATAAATCTTCAATTAAAACAAATTTTCTATTAAACTGCAATGATGAAAAAAATCCTTTCACTTTCACCAATAAGCAATAAATAACCAGTACACAAAAGAAAGCTCCGCCTTTTAATCCCGACAACTCCTATTTGTCATAAATACATAAATTAAAAAGAAAACACATAAATTAAAAAAAGAAAACAATAGAGTTTTTTTGAACCACAGCTAATAAGTTAATTTATTATAAACGACAAACAGTAATCTTCATTGTTAGCCATGTGATGGCATTATCTTATATAAGATGCCTACAAAAAAATGGCGTAATTTTATAGGGTTGTCTCAAAAACACTTTAATATTCATCGCTCATAGCTCATGACTTTAAATGTTATAATTGTAATATAATACAAATGTAATTATTAATAATCAAATTAACAATTTGAATTAGTTTTATTTTTTATAAAAATTTTTCAATGAACAAATTTTCAAAAACAAATTTAACAAATTTTCTTGCTTTTTTCTTATTATTAATAATAAGGCGACGATAACATTTTATGCAGTTATTTAATGATAAGATTCAATGTAAATCCAATTTCCGTACGATTTTTCGAACGTTAACCGAATTCGATAAAATTCTTTGTTTTCACAATGGAAACATGTCGATTTTGAGATTAATTATGTTAATCAATTGAATTGGACCATAAGAGGTTCTCTTTAGCCTATTTCCAATGACACCACTTATAAGAAAATATAACGATAATTACAAAATTATTAGAATGCGCCTTTTGTTTTGGTCCACTGTGCAGTAAAAAAATGTGTATTATTAGTGGGTGTTTGAATCTTTGTCTATGAGCTCTAAAGCAAGTTTCATTTCTCCAGTATATGAAATGTTGAATATTCTGGAAGATTGGTTACTTATATTGGACTTTCCCAGCAACCGCAGTTATGAGTGCAGTTACTTCGTCAGCGACTTTCTTCTCTAGGGCTTTGATTTGCCTTCAAAAGTAATGCATGATAGTTACAATGATTGAGCAGGTGTATTCAAAGAGTTGAAAAAAAACATGATCAACTGTTGGCCCAAATTTAATGTCTAAATGCTTACGAGCGATAATGCTAAAATGTGTGAGAGCTAGTGAATAATTTATTGATATGATATACGTTCCTCTTACTTTACCTCTATAACTCGTTCATTGCACTTTTTATTATATATATATATTCATCCTAATACGGACGAGTCAGTTTGTAAATAAACACTTCGAATTCCAGCTTCCGTGTCACCTCATTTATTGCCTTTAAACAGCGTTTCTAATTAATTCTGAAACTTATATGTGTACCCTCGTAAATCTGGTCCTCAGGCATCTTTTATTATATCCCATTATTTCTAATAACTTTCATTAGAAATTATATATGAAAATAACACATTAAATGTCGTTGCAATACATATTTGTTATGGGCAGAATTTAGAAGTAATATATTATTCGTTTAAATGCATGATATGGCAAATTTCATCAGAATCATGTTCAAACAAATGGTGATGCAAATAAAATTTCTAATTTTGGAGATAAAAAAGAATGTAAATCATATATATATACATAAATTAGGAAACCAGACCATATGATTCTTGATATACATATATTAGACACTTCTTAAAAGTTTTCATATACTTTTTTTCAAGACTTTCTCTAATTTCACATTCGCCCTCTATATATCTTGTTTAAATTTTCAATTATCAATAAAATACTTTTAATTCTTCCACTCAAGTTCAAATACATTTTTTTTAACCTTGTAGTGGATGACACTTGACGTTAAATGCAGTTCTTCAAAATATTAATTAACTAATTAAATTTAATTAATTAATTTTAGTTCTTTTTAGATTTAAGTTGCATATATCTACCAATAGATGGTGTCAGATAAAAAAAAAAGAATGAAAATTATTTATAAAGGACTTTATGCAATATAGTGAGAAAAAAAGTAGGAAATGACTTTCAATTTTTTTTCTATTACTTGTTTAATATATGAATTTAAAAGAATTCATATATAAAAAAATGTTATCAAACATTAAAGGAGCTAAACAAAAATAAACATAAAATTTCATATAAATTATCATCTATATATCTCATCAAAAAGTGTCAACATCAACGAATTCTAAGGTGATGAAATGAATTTGCATGATAACGAATTTGAAATGTTGATAATAAACATTTCTCATCCTTACCGAGGTTTCGACATGGGATCGATGACGATCCCATTTTTTTCTCCATGTGAAAGTCATGGGCGCATCACCATAAGAGTCGCAGCTCAATGTGACTTTCTCCCTCTTCTGGAAGTCAGAATGGTGAATTTTGAATCAAATTTCGGAGCACCTTCAAGAAACAGAAATCAAGAAAAATCATTTCACTTTCTGATTCAGGGAATCATCTTTTTACTGTTTTTATAGGGAAAATATTTTGAATTCTAAAACCAAAGCCTTTCAAAGGTTCATTGAAATAAAATATTATTAAAGATGCAAAAAATGTTTTTATCATACTTTCAAAAAACATTTTTGAAAGTTTCAAAGAAATAATTAACTTGTTGTGTGATGTTTATTTTGAAACTCATTTTTTATATTAAAATATTTGGTAAATTTATGTACTTTATTTTTTTTTCCTTTTTGTATAAAAAAAAAGATAAAACTTATAAGTACACAGATAAATGTGAAGGTAATATAAAAAAAATCATTATTATTCGTTATGTGTTATTTAATTTTTGTATATAACTAACAAAATAAATTGATATTTAATTAATCAGATAATTTAATATTTATTTCTTTTGATAAAATCTTTTGATTTTTTTTTGTTTAAAAAATATTTGATACTGAAAAGCAGTTATGAAACTTATTTTTTATGGATAATTAAACAAGTGTATTTAAATAATTCCTTAAATATATATTTATATATTAATAAATTAAACTATTTTTTATTTTGTTACTGGTACTTATATAATTTGCAACCTTGTTAATTTATTAAAATATGCAATAATTAAGGAAACTAACAAAAAAAGAAAAGTGAACTGAAAAGGTTCTGCATAACATAATAAGTATCCTATTTTGTATTCGGATACTTCAATAAATATATAAATTTAAAATACATCTATAAATTTTTCTAGGATAACTATGATCATCCATTTAACCCAATGACAGTAATGAGGAATTCGAAAATTACATTAATATTTTAATATAAGCTATCAATCAAAGAAAAATGTTAAAATTAAAATGTATTTGTATAAATATAAATATAAATATAAATTTAAATAAAATTTAAAATTCCTTTATACTACGTTACAAAACAAGTAAATATTATAAAGATTTCAGGAGTTAAAAAAATATATTACCATTCGCATTAAAATATTTTGGAAATAAACGAAATATCTAATTTTCACTCTTAAAAAAAGATTACAAATATTTCAAAAACTCAAAAAGCAAGAACAGTAAATAATTTTTAATTAATAAACTAAAATATGAAATGGCTTTACATTCAAAAGTTTCAAATTAAATGCTCAAAATAAGAGTTTTCTTTTAAGTTATTTGAGACCTGGAATTCTTTAGCAATGTAAAATTATTTTAATACACAGTGTATTTAAATTTCATTTTTGGACTGAATTAATTTGAATGCTACTTACTGTGAACTGTAAGACGAACCACCGTGCTTAGACCAGGACCAACGCCATTGTTAGCCTCGCAGAGATAAGAGCCCTCATCTGTTGTTTCAACACTCCGGAAATTCAAGGAACCGTTAACAAGAATATGCACATGAGAACTGCTTACAATGGTCTTGAAATCTTCCAGCAGAGAATCTAAAATGAATGTTTCAGATTTAAAGACGCTTAATTTAATGAATGAGGCAAGCAGTGAATAATTTTTAAGAACCATGCATGCTATCTTTACCATGCCTTACAACAGTTTTTCTTTTGTTTCATGTTTTTCTTACAATAATGCAATATATAAGAATAACAATGTAACAAGAATGTATGGAGTGTTGGAACAATTTTTTCGAATTTAAAATTTCGAAAATTAAATGGATAAAATTTAATCCTCTGCAATCTTGTTACCAAGTTTCCGTTGGACCATATTTAATAACTTAAGACCATAATATCTTTAGAATAAATAAAATATGAAAATCAGTATGAAGTAATCAGAAGTACATCAACTCATACGCTTCGGGAAAATTTTGCAATAGTTTTTAAAAATATTATGAAGTATCAGTGAAACTCCTGTCTCGATATCTGCCAGTAGACAGACGACCTTGGACCCCAATGGGGCTGTTGCGCCAATGAAGAAAAAGAAGAGAAACTTCTGGAAAATATTAATATTTAACGTTAAGAATTTCATAACGTTTAAAATCCATTTTTAAGTCTTATATTTCAGTTTTATACGTATTTAAATGACTTTATTACAAATTTTCCTTTGAACTATCTAAAAACCAAAAAAACATAATAGTTTTAGAACAAATGAAATGTGAAGATCAGCTGATACACTTTGGAAACTTTTTGCAATAGTTTATTATAGACTTTTTGCAATAGTTTTTATAGACTTATATATTTTTAAAATTATTTAGCCACATATTTTAGCAGCAGTAGTAGTAGTTATAAAGATTTTTAGATATATAAAATTCTGCATAGGATTGATATGAGTTTCATTTCCTCTTTAATAACAAAATTAAACGTGGTTTTGTTTAAAAATTTTAAAGAAAATAAGGATATTATATTATTAATAAATAGCTCTATTAATAATATTTTTTTATTGCTCGTTAAAAAGGAATTACATTATTATAAATTATATAATTAAATTAATTTCATATAATTAAATTAATTTTAAAACAAAAAAAAACCATTTGGTCTGTTGAACAGTTTCTCTGTATAAAACATGGTTTTTAAAACCATCTAACATGCATTACAGCAATTTTTTTGCTTCACATTTTTTCTTATAATCATACAATATTTAAGAACAACAATGTGATGAGAATGCATAGAATGTTGGAGCAATATTTTCTGAATTTAAAATTTCGAAACTTAAATGGATAAAATTTAACCCTCTACGGCTTTATTACAAAGTTTCAATTGAACCATATCTAATAATTTAAAACCATAATATCTTTAGAGCAAATAAAATGTGAAGATTAGTATGAAGTAATCAGAAGTAAAGAAGTATATCAGATAAAAGTGTATTGGCTGATCTTTACAAATAGAATGTGAAGATTTGAAAAATTTTGCAATAGTTTACTGAATAAATAATGAAACTATTTCAAAATCTGCCAGAAGGCAGACGGCCTTAAGTTCACAATGAGGTTGTTGCAAAAAAAAAAAAAAATGACTTTATTACAAAGTTTCCTTTGAACTATCTAAAAACCAAAAAAACATAATAGTTTTAGAACAAATGAAATGTGAAGATCAGCTGATACACTTTGGAAACTTTTTGCAATAGTTTATTTTGAAATATTATGGTGAAATAGTGAAACTTCTAGAAGATATTAATAGTTAACCTTAAGACTTTCATAACTTTTTAAATCCATTTCTAAAGTCTTATATTTAAGTTTTATGCGTACTGGACTCTTTCAGTCTCACATATTTTAGCTGTAGTAGTAGTTTCAAAGATTTTTAGATGTTTAAAATTCTGTATAGGATTGATATGAGTATTATTGCTGTTTAATAAAAAAATAAAATAACGTTTCTTTATAAAATTTTAAAAGAAAAAAATAACCTTATTAAATTTAACCATATTAAAAATATTATTATTATTATTTTATTTTTGTTATTAAAAAAGGAATTATTTCATTATAAATGCAATGGAATTGCATTTATTTCATATAACTAAATTCATAAGACAAAAACAAGAAAGGTTTGGTCTGTTGAGTTGCTTCTCTCTCTATATATAAAAATGGTTCATTTCTTGTGCAGTATGTATTTTAAATCAATTCAACAAAACTTGAGCTTTTACGCTAACAGCTTTCAACTGAAAATGAAAAGTTTTGCCCAACTTGGAAACACGAAAAATCCCAAACAATAAAATTTTGCCTTCCATCTGATGGAACCTATCTATATGCAAATGGAAGAATGTATAAAAAAGAACATGTATAACATAAAAAAAAAAAGAAACACTTTGGGAAACATTTCTAAAAGAACAATTATACAAAATGGCACTTCATTGAAAGACGTTTCGAAAATAAAGTAACATTTACGGTCTGGTAACGCTATTTTTCTTCATGTTTTCGCATGAATTTACATCTAAAAAGCTTTCAATTATTGTTTTTTAATGTTATATGTTGATTCGACTTTCTAAGTATGTTGTAAGAATTTTCTTTTCTTTAAATCGCTTTGAAATAATAAAACAAAAAAGTAATGTTTAATAAAAAAAAAAATATGCATGCTACACAATAATGACAAATAAAATTTATTAAGAATTTTTTTGAATCAAATTTCATACTGTAATTTATCTTAATTTAACATCTTGCTAAAATATATACAGGATATTTTAATAAAAATAAATAAAATAAGATAATATTATAAGATAAAGTACAGGTATATGATATATACCTGCAGTTTATTTTATTAACAAATTCTTCTGTTTTATTTCAGTTTACAAAATTTTGTAATTTCACCAGGATATACTTCGTCAATTACATGTTTTTAATTTTTTTTTTAAATTTCTGAAGTCATATATTTATGAATTTTTCTAGCATACTCTATTTTATATGTTTTTAAATATTATTAATTTTTTATGCAATTTTTTTAAAGTTTATTTCGTCGTAAATAGTTCTCAAGTTTTTCTTCTCCTTCGTCTTATAACATTTTCCATGAAATAATATTAACAATCTTATCGAAGTAATTTCATTACTTTACTGCTAAATGAAAATTGCTTCAGACAGTATTAAAATGTTTATTATGCCTATAAATATATTTTGAATAATTAATTATTTATTTTATTTAGATAAATTATTGAATTATATTAATAATATATTCTGTTTCAATTAACGCTCTCAAGGTAACATTTTTTTTATTTTTTATTTGAACTTATTGAAAAAAATAAATTATTTAAATGAATAAATTCGTTTTTTTTTTTCTATTTTGTATTCGGTTTTTTTTTCTTATCCTCATGTAATAAGAATTTAAAAAAAAAAATTAAATAAAATATTTAAAAAATTAACATCAATAAGTAATAAAATGTTATGCATAATTCCTTTTGGAATAAATAATTTTAAATTGTATAGGTAAACAAATAAAAAGTAAAAAAGTTAAAAATAAAGAATGCTTTATTTATTATCCTAAACTAAATATAAACTAAATTAAATTTATTTATTATTACTTAAACTAAAATTTATAATATATTCATAGGTATATCAATTTCATCATTTTCATCAAAAATGGATATAATAGCAATATTTTAACTAAATAAATAGATATTATTGAAAATCCATTGGGAAATTCCGTATAAAAGGAATTAATTTTAAAAGTCTTTGTATCAGAAATTATTTGATCTCTTATATGTCTGCAATCTGATTATATTTAATCAAATAAGACCAATTTTAAAGTTGAAAACAATCTAGACATGTCTAGGAGACAGTATTGTTAGATTTAACCTGAATCTAGAGATGTAATCAGTAAACTCATTGTATGGCAATCACGATATAATAATGGAGAGGAAACCCTTTATAGTAACCACGACTATTCAGGATGTAACCAGAAGCTTCCATAGTCCCTTAGAATTAATATATCCAGATAATCGAACCACTTACGAAGAATATTTAAATATATTTAAAAAGATTTCACTAAAGAACTTTTTAACAGCCGGATAAAAAAATTGGTTTGAGTATTCAACTTTTACTTAAAAAAAATATATAACTGTTTCAATTAGTATGTTTGTAATTATTAACAAGATATCTAGTGTAATTTATGTGTAATTCATTCTTTTATATATATGTATTTAATTCATTCTATTAGATATTTATGTATACTTCATTCTTTTAGATATTTATTTTTTATTTATGCTTAAATCTTTATTTTAGATATTTATGTATAATTCATTCTTTTAGATATTTATTTTCATTTATGCTTAAATCTTTATTTTAGATATTTATGTATAATTCCTTCTTTTAGATATTTATTTTTCATTTATGCTTAAATCTTTATTTTAGATATTTATGTATAATTCATTCTTTTAGAGATTTATTTTTCATTTATGCTTAAATCTTTATTTTAGATATTTATGTATAATTCATTCTTTTAGAGATTTATTTTTCATTTATGCTTAAATCTTTATTTTAGATATTTATGTATATTTCATTCTTTTAGATATTTATTTTTCATTTATGCTTAAATCTTTATTTTAGATATTTATGTATAATTCATTCTTTTAGATATTTAGTTTTCATTTATGCTTAAATCTTTATTTTAGATATTTATGTGCAATTCATATATGTATTTATGTGTAATTCATTCTTTTAGATATTTATGTTTAAATTATTCTTTTAAACATTTCTGTATTATTCATTCTTTTTAGATATTTACGTTTAAATTATTCTTTTAGACATTTTTGTATAATTCATTCTTTTAGATATTTATGTTTAATTTATTCTTTTAGATATTTTATGTTTAATTCATTCTTTTAGATATTTATGTTTAATTCATTCTTTTAGATATTTATGCTCAATTTATTCTTTTAGATATTTATGTTTAATTCATTCTTTTAGCTATTTATGTACAATTCATAAAAAATTTATGTTTAATTCATTTTTTAGATATTTATGTGCTATTCATATAAATATTTAAGTGTATTTTATTTATATATTTATAGGTAATGTACTCTTTTTTAATCACGAAATATCAAAAATAATTTATTTCCTTTCTTTGAAGAATTATAAAAATTTAATTTCGAAATTAAAAAGGTTTTTTTTCTTTTTAATTTCGCATTACTATGTAGTTTTTATTACTTCGTAGAATACTGTGTTCAATTAAAATTCAGAATATGCATATCTTTATCAGTACAGCAGTAAAAGTAATTTATCAAAGCAAAAATATTATTTTATTTGTTTAAGAATAAATTCAGCTATTATATTAGTAATAATAAAAAAATTATTACTGAAATGCAATTCCATTATTCCTATAATATTCAATAAAACAAATTTCAATTAAAACATTACAAATAAAAGTTATAATTTAATTATATGAAATTATTATTGTATGAAATTTTTTTTACCATGAAATTGCAAAATTATTAACGTGAAAATTAAAAACATGTATGTCTTATATTTTAAATCATTCCCTAAACTTAAAAGCAAAATCTAAACAAAAAAAAATCCTTAAAAATATTATTCAAGACTTAATTCCATTAACTGGATTCTTTTGAATTTAAGAAATTATTAACTTAAAATTAAGTAAAATGCAAAAAACTTAAAAGCCCAAACCTAAAAAACCCTTAAAAATATTATTCAAGACTTAATTATATTAAATAAATTCTCATGAATTTACGAAATTATTAACTTAGTATATAACGAGTTGCACTTCTTATACTTTGTATCATTTTGCTAATATTCAATAAAGCAAACCCTTTTAGGAATTGATTAAATATACAAATTCCTCATAATTTAATCACATTTATGGAACGTTTTTATGACATTACGAAAGTTCTTTCAAAACCTAATATCATATTTCCTTCATTTGATGTGATATTTATGCTAATATATGACCTTGAAAGGAAAGAGAAAAATTCAATGTCTGAGGTATTTTAAGCATAATTGATTTAAGTTTTGTTATAGATCAGAAAAAAAAAAACAATGTAACTCCCACTCAGTCAGCTGCATGTTAAACATTGTTGCCAAAGTTATATAAAAACTGGAAAAAAAGTTATTATAATGAATATATTTAAAAAAGTAATAAAAACTGTCTTATACGCTTTTAAGCACATAATTAATTATGTTAAATACTTTATCATAAAGAGTAATTGCTACATATTTTCGATGTACATGAAAAAATGTGAATAAAATTTTCGTTTTGCTTAAGCTCAATTGCAATTTTTTCTGGTTAAGGGGCCTGTACGGTAGTTAAGTTGAAAATTATTCGGATTCAATTACCTCCGCTTTTTTCGAAATAAATGAACTTAAATTATATCAGTCTAGGACAAGGGTGGCCAATTCGTGACCCACCTTGAACATTTTTCTGGACCATGAGAATTATCACACTTTTACAAAATATACTTATTTTATAATGGCCAAAGTAGTGAAAACCAATGTAACAAAAAAAAAAGAACATTTGTGCATCCATATATTTAAAAATTAACTGTTGTAATTATATGAAAAAATTATCTTCGATTTTAAAATAATATTTTTGTGAATATATGACAGATATTGTCTGTTTTATTTATGAGTTTACAGTTACGAGTTCGCAGAATAATTAAATTATATTATGCGAATTCATGATGCGCGCGCATCGATTTGCAAAAAGCTAAGTGAATGACTACTGGAGAAACAAATATCGCACTAGTAAAATAAATAATTTTAATGATTTAATTTTTTTATTTCATTTATGTTTATAGATATTTCTTTATATTTCATTTTTAGTGTTCTATATTTCTGTGCAATGTGCGTTTATTATTATTATTATTATATTATGTATGTTTTCATGTAAGAATAATAGTAAACACAATAATAATAGTTCAGCATGTTTCAATTTTTCACTCCAAAAGATGTCTATAGTGGGCCTAAATCTAATATGGGGATATATAATTTTATATGCATCTCGCGGAGTTAGGATACATTTCCAAAGTGGTCCGCAAGATCATTTGGGTTGGCCACACCTAGTCTAGGAATTTATTTAAATTCAAGAAAAATAAAACCTTTTATTAATTTTTTTTTCATGTTAATCAAAAATATATAGCTCTATATAACAATTATTCTTTATTTAAAGTCGTTGACATAATTAATTATTTTCTTAACAACGTATAAGATTGTGTTTTTTTATAATTTTTTAATATATCTTGTTTCATTCTTATAAATATTTTTGCGGTTTTTATAAATTTTCAATCATTTCAGATAAATGACTTTCATAGTTTTTGCTTCTACTAATATATGTTTTCGAAATTGCTATTTCAAAACATACAATAGGGATTACAAACAGCTCTAAAATTTATGGCAAATATTTACAAGAATGAATCAGAAATGTCAAGAACATGCTATAATACTATGTAAAGAACGGAGTTGTGCTGACAATGTTGTGATCAACTTTAATCGAAACCTGCAGGGATGATTGATAATTTTATGCGTCTTTCTTGTCATATTAAGTGTAGGCATTGTGAAATTTTACATATATATTGAAGGATAAAAGGATAAAAGAAATATTTGATTTGCTTGCAACAGCTTGAATATTTCCTATTAAAAGAATATTTCGTAGTAAAAATTATGTTGTTTTACTTTATTTTTAAAAACTGTAATTAATTTCACTACTTTACTTTACTTTGATACTTTAGCACTTTATTATCACTCTATTTTTAAGAAATGTAACACAACTAAATTTAACCTAAGCTTACATGCATTAAAATATGTTGAATGTACTTTTTTATTAAAAGGTGGTTCCTTATAATTTATTGCAAGAGAATAAATTTTATTGAAAAAAATATTACTTAAGCTTTATATTTTATTAGAATTACTAACTAAGTCTCTAAAACAAAACGTAAATTGGTATTAAAACTCATTTGTTTAAACTGAGTATAATATTTTTCAATATTTTAAAATTACAATTTTCTGATCATGTAAATGTAAGATCTGATAATGTATTATATGTGGTCATATCATAATGTGATCAGATGTGCCATGTGGTCATGTCAAAATGTGCTCAATTTTGTCATGTGGTCATGTCATAATGTGATCATGTGTGTCATGTGATGTTACAATGCGATCATGTGTGTCATGTGATCTCATGATGTGATCATATTTGTCGTCTTAATGTGATCATGTGACATGTGATCTCATGATGTGATCATATTTGTCGTCTTAATGTGATCTTGTGTCATGTGATCTCATGATGTGATCATATTTGTCGTCTTAATGTGATCATGTGTCATGTGACTGTGCCTCATGTGGTCATGTGTCATGTGACTGTGCATCATGTGGTTATGTGTGTCATGTGATCATGTGTAGCATGTGATTCTTAATGTGATCATGTGTAGCATGGGATTCATAATGTGTAGCATGGGATTCATAATGTGATCATGTGTAGCATGGGATTCATAATGTGATCATGTGCGTTATGCGATGTCATTTGATCTTGTAATGTGCTTCCCGTTCATATAAATGTCATTTTTTAACATTTATTAATGTGTCCATTTAATAAATTAAAAAAAAAGGTAGCAATTTTTTCATAACAATAATTTTTTGAGAATACGTAATTTAAAATTTCGATTGTGAAATAAAATTAAAAGCAATAAAAGAAATCCACTTTGTTTAATAGTAAATACAAAACAAGTTAAGACGTCTAGTAAAAGCACTAACATCATTAAACGGCCGGAAATATTCTGCTTGAGAAAGCATTGCAGCATTCATTCGTGAAGTCCTTTACTAACACAGGTTCAGTTCATAAATCAAAGAGAAAAAGCAGCGCTGTCATTAACAGAGTATAAGAGCTTAGCGATTGCGTAACTTTATTTTCTTACTGGAAGGGAAAAAAGAGGAGGGGGAAAATAACAAAGAATTCCATCATTAGCTGGGGAAGAAGTATATATAATTGATTTTCCTTTATCCACTCTGCATCGAAATTATAGGATCATTATGTGTCTGTCCTCTTCTTTTTAACTCGGGTAATGCCTCTGGAATGTCGAAATTCATAAAACATTATTTATGAGAGAAATAAAGAGAGACTGGAACAAATAACTTTTTTTAACTTGCATCGCAATTATAGGACAGAGGTACCAGGGACATGGACTTTTCAATATTTCAAATAAAAGTACTTTTTTTTGTGTGTGTTACAGCAGGGAGACCGGAAGAAGTATTATTTTTAAAAAAATTCGATACAAGTTATTATCTTATTTCATTTTTTTTTCGTATATTAAACTTTCAGATTAAATTTTTGAATGATATTTTTCATTTTTATTCTCTCTCAGTTTTGAATCCTTTTTTTAATTTTTTAACTACGAGGTTTTTCTTTTTTTAAAGTAATGTACTTCATCTCCTTTTTGACTTAATGAATGTTGGGAAAATTAAAAATAATTTTTACTGTAAAAAAAGTTTGGTAATGCATACGATGAGAATATTGATTTTTATGTCAGTTATATTCATGAATGTAAATAGTTTGGTAATTTTGTAAGAATGGTTCATTAAATAGGTTAAGTAAATTTATTAAATAAAGTATAAAAATATTTAATAGAATTTTTTTTTTTAAATGTTATTATTTTATTTTTCTAGTAAATTCATGAATTTTAAACTAAACAATTTGTAAGACAATTTTAATGATTTTCTCAGAAATTATATCTGCTTAAGGTTAAGGCTGTGAATTATAATTATAGTGCTTAGAATTGATATATGATAAAACAAAAGTTTATTTTTAAGTAGTTTATGTTGTATTAAACAAAAATTATACTTTTTATTTAAACAGTTGTTATAGAATTCATGTAAACCTATTTTCAATAAAAAAAATATATAATCTTAAATAACTCTAGATAAATTTCGAAATGAAAATGAATAATTAGGATAATGTTGTGTTCGTAACACAATATAATATAATATATATATATATAAATATATATATATTAGATTATGTTTCGAAAAAAACATTATTCTAATTGTTATTCGTTACTTCTGTCCATACTGTCTTATACACAAGATGTATGTTTTAATAAAATGTTCAAAGGGCCTGAATGGCCCAGTGGCTAGCTCTCGGTACCACAGGTTTCGGGTTCGTGCCCCGGCGGTGCCATGGATGTTTGTGGTGGTTCGGAATCCACTTTAAGCCATAGATCCCGGTCTAATAGGATCGTAGAGCGTTGCGGGGGCATTGTTACTCCGCTTCCATGGCTGATCGTCAAATTACACGCGCCCCCTGTTTTATGCAAAGTGTCCATACAAATTACCCAATAACTATGTAATTTATTAACACATAATATTGTGATCATGTCATAATTTTATCATTTGTGCCATGTGTAGTTATCTGATTACGTGTGTTTCTGATCATGTAAATGACATTGTTTAAAAAAATTATTGATGCGTCCATTTAATAAATTAAAAAAAAACAGTAAAATTTTTTCATAAATATAATAATTAAGAATAAGTAATTTGAAATTCCTACTGTGAAACAAAATGAGAAGCGACAAAAGAAATCCACTTTGTTTAATAAACAAAGTGGATTTCAGGTTTACGACGTCAAAAAACAAAACAGGTTTACGACGTCTAGTAAAAGCACTAACATCATTAAACGGCCGGAAATATTCTGCTTGAGAAAGCATTGCAGCATTCATTCGTGAAGTCCTTTACTAACACAGGTTCAGTTCATAAATCAAAGAGAAAAAGCAGCACTGTCATTAACAGAGTATAAACGTTTAGCGATTGCGTAACTTTATTTTCTTACTGAAAGGGAAAAAAATAGGGGGGGGCTAAAACAAAGGATACCATCATTAGCTGGGGAAGAAGTATATATAATTGATTTTTCCTTTATCCACTCTGCATCGAAATTATAGGATCATTATGTGTCTGTCCTCTTCTTTTTAACTCGGGTAATGCCTCTGGAATGTCGAAATTCATAAAACATTATTTATGGGAGAAATAAAAAGAGTCTGGAACAAATAACTTTTTAACTTGCATCGTAATTATAGGACAGAGGTTCCAGGGACAAGTACTTTTCAATATTTCAAATAAAAGTAATTTTTTTTTTTGTGTGTGTGTTACAACACGGAGACAGGAAGAAGTATGATTTTTAAAAATTCGATACAAGATATTATCATAATCTTTTATTTTTTTTTTTTTTTTTGGTAGATTAAATTTTTGAATGATATTTTTCATTTTTTTTTTTTTCTCTCTCAGTTTTAAATCTTTTTTTAATTTTTAACAACCAGATTTTTTTTTAAAAAAGTAATCTCCTTCATGTCCCTTTTGACTTAATGAATGTTGGGAAAGTTAAAATTATTTTTACTTTAAAAAGATGTGGTAATGTATAACATAATAATATTGATTTTTATGAAAGTGTATAGTTACATATTTTTGTAAGAATGGTTTAAGAAATCGATTAAGTAAATGTGTTGAATATAGTATAAAAATATTTAATAGAATATTTTTATTTTTATTTTTAAAAGGTTATTATCTTATTTTTCTAGTAAATTCCTGAATTTAAACAATTTGTAAGACGCTTTTAATGATTTTCTCATAAATTATATCTGATTAGGGTTAAGGCAGTGAAGAATAATTATAGTGCTTAGAATTGATACATAATAAAAAAAAGTTTTTTATAAATATTTTTTGCTGTGTTAAACAAAAATGATACTTTTTATTTAAACAGACATTGCAGAATTCATGTTAACTTATTTTCAATAAAAAAACGATAATCTTAAATAACTCTAGATAAATTTCGAAACACAGTTTAATAAATGTATATGCATATATATATATATATATATATATATATTACATTTACATTTACACACATTAACATTTACTTCGTGTATGCACGTGCCTTAACCGACACTTCCGTTCATACTTTTCCTATACAAAAAAAATGTATGTTTCAATAAAATGTTCAATCCTTCGAAGTTTACCCATGATTGTTTTACCATGACTCATAAATTTTTACAAATATATTTAAAGAATTCCAAACCCATGCAAATTATCCAATAACTATGTAAATTATTAATACCTCATATTGCGATCATGTGTGTCATGTGGTCAGGTCATAATGTGATAATGCGTGTCGTGTCACAATTTCCTCATGTGTGTCTTGAGTTGTCATCTGATAACGTGTGTTTCTGATCATGTCAATGACATTTTTTTTTAATTTATTGATGTGTACATTTAATAAATTAAAAAAAAAAATGTTGCAGTGTTTCGTAAAATAATTTTTAAGAATACATAATTTGAAATTTCGATAGTGAAATAAAATGCGAAGCGACAAAAGAAATCCACTTTGTTTAATAGTAAATACGAAACAGGTTACGACGTCCAGTAAAAGCACTAACATCATTAAACGGCCGGAAATATTCTGCTTGAGAAAGCATTGCAGCATTCATTCGTGAACTCCTTTTACTAACACGGGTTCAGTTCATAAATCAAAGAGAAAAAGCAGCGCTGTCATTAACAGAGTATAAGCGTTTAGCGATTGCGTAACTTTATTTTCTTACTGGAAAAGGAAAAAAAAGGGGGAAATAACAAAGGATTTCATCATTAGCTGGGGAAGAAGTATATATAATTGATTTTTCCTTTATCCACTCTGCATCGAAATTATAGGATCATTATGTGTCTGTCCTCTTCTTTTTAACTCGGGTAATGCCTCTGGAATGTCGAAATTCATAAAACATTATTTATGGGAGAAATAAACTGAGACTGGAACAAATAATTTTTTTTTTTTTTTAACTTGCATCGTAATTATAGGACAGAGGTTCGATGGACGAGGACTTTTCAATATTTCAAATAAAAGTAATTTTTTTTTTGAGTGGGTTACAGCAGGGAGACAGAAAGAAATATTATTTTTTAAAAAATTCGATACAAAAATATTATAATATTCTTTTAGTAGATTAAACTTTCAGATTAAATTTTTGAATGTTATTTTTTCATTTTTAATTTCTTACAATTTTAGATGATTTTTTTCATTTTTAACTATCAGATTTTTTTTTTTTAAAGTTATCTTCTTCATGTCCCTTATTTATGAATATGGGGAAATTAAAAATATTTTTACTGTAAAACAACTTGGTAATGTATAAGATGAGACTATTGATTTTTATGTCAATTATAATCAAGAATGTTAATAGTTAGGTGTTTTATAAGAAAGTTCATGAAAAAAGTTAAGTAAATTCATTAAATAAAGTAGAAAAACATTTAATAAAAAAGTTTTTACTTTAAAAATTTTAAGAAAAATTTCCTATAAATTCACCAATTTTAAATTAAACTATTTGGAAGATGTTTTTAATGATTTTCTTATAAATTTGATCTGACGAAAGTTAAAATTGTGAATGATAATTAAAGTGCTTAAAAGTGATACGCAATAAAAATATTTTATTTAGAGATTAGTTATGTTATATTAAACAAAAAAATTATACTTTTATTTAAATAGTTCGTCTGACACAAGGAACAAAAAATAGTTTTTAGAGAAAACAGAGCACTGTCACGATTTTTGAAGACAGCTTTTGACACTGACTAGAGGAAAAAGGTTTAACAAAACTCATTGCATATGATATAGAGGGCAATATTTATAGATATCCTGGATCAGTGCTTTATATTTATTAAATACGATAATAGTGCCTGAAGATATAAAGAAATAAGGCAGAGCTCGGTTCGGTCATGAGACTGTTACTTTTTAAACTCATGATAAATGACTTTGTGGACTCTCTTTGCACAAATGAGTTCAGACTTTGCTTTTTACAGATGTTGAGGTAATTTCGACTACTGGCAAGAGATTAAAAAATTATTAACGTGATAATTAAAAATATATATTTCTAATATTTCAAATCGTTCCCTGAATTTTAAAGTAAAACCTTAAAATTATTATTATTAGACTTAATTACATTAATTGGATTCTTATGAATTTACGAAATTATTAACTTAAAATAAATTAAAATGCAAAAATCCTAAAAGCAAAAACTTAAAAAAAAAAAAAAAAAAACCTTAAAAATATTATTCAAGTCTTCGTTACATTTATTGATTTTTAAAATTTACGAAATTATTAAGTTGGGATATAATGAATTGTATTTCTTATATTTCACATCATTCAACTAATATCCAATAAAGCAAAGCCTCTTAAGAATTGATTAAATATGCAAATTTCTCATCATTTTAATCACATTTAGTGAACGCTTTTTATGACAGTACGAAATTTCTTTCAAAACCTAATATTGTATTTCCTTCAGTTGATGCGATAATTATGTTAATGTTTGACCTTGAAAGGAATGAGATAAAAATTCATTGTCTGCGATATTTTAGGCATAATTGATTTACAATTCTGTTATAGCTCAAGGAAAAACAAAGTAAAACCCACGCAATCGGCTTCATGCTATACATTGCTGCTAAAGTTATAAAAAACTGGAAAGTAAGTATTATAATGGATATGTTAAAAGGAGTAATAAAAACAGTCTTATACGCTTTTAAAAAAAAAAATAATTAATTATAGTAAATACTTTTTCATAAAGAGTAATTGCTATAGATTTTTTATGCACATGAAAATTTTTAATAAAATTTTTTTATTTTGTTTAAGTTTAGTCGGAAATTTTGTAGATTAGAGGGCCTGTACGTTAGTTGAAGTTATTAGTTGACGTTAGTTGAAGTTAGTTGAAGTTATTAATTGAAATTAGCTGAAATTGAAGATTATTCGGTTTCAATTCCCTTTCCTTATTTTAGAGATAAATGAACTTAAATTATATCAATCTAGGACAGGGGTCGCCAACTTGCGACTAGCCTTGAACATTTTTCTGGTCCTTGAGATTTATCACCATTTTACAAAATATATTTATTTTATAATTTGCAAAATATTGAAAACCAATGTAATTAAAAAAAAATACAACATTTGTGCATCCATATAATTAAAAATCAACTGTTGTAATTATATGAAAAAAAAAAATTACTCTGATTTTAAAATAATATTCTTGTGAATGTATGACAGATATTGTCTGTTTTATTTATGAGTTTACATTTATGACGCAGAATAATTAAATTATATTCTGCGAACACATGATGCGCGCGCATCGATTTGCAAAAGCTAAGCGAAAGACTGAAAAACAAATATCGCACTAGTAAAATAAATATTTTGTGATGATTTAATTTTTTTATTTCATTAATATCTAAATATTTTTTTATATTTTATTTTCAGTATTATATATTTTTTACAATGTGCGTTTAGTATCCTTATTATTATATTATCCAAGTTTACATGTAAGAATAATAATAACTCATTATGCTTCAATTTTTTACTCCAAAAAATGTTTATAGGTGGCCTAAATCTAATATGCGCATATAAAATTTTATATGCTGCCCGCAGAGTTATGATACATTTCCAAAGTGGCCCGAAAGTTGCGTCACCCCTGATATACGATTTTATTTAAATTCATTAAATAAAAATAAAAAACTTTATTCAAATATTTTTCCAGTGTATCAAAAAATGTATAACTCTATATAACAATTACTCTTTATGATAAAGTCGTTAACATACTTAATTATGCTCTTTACAGCGTATAAGATTGAGTTTTTTAATTTTTTTTAATACATTTTGTTGCATTATTATATAACTCTTTTTGCAGTTTTTATTAATTTCGTATCATTTCAGATAAATGGCTTTCATAGTTTTTGCTTCTACTTATATATGTTTTCGAAATTGTTATTTCAAAACATACTATAGGGATTAAAAACAACTCTAAAATTTATAGCAAATACTTACAAGAATGAATCAGAAATGCCAAGAACATGCTATAATGCTATGTAAAAACGGAGTTGTGCTGACAAAGTGGTGATCAGTTTTAATCGAAACCTGCTGAGATGATTGATCATTTTATGCGTCTTTCTTGTCATATTAAGCGTAGACATTGTGATATTTTACATATACGTTGAAGGATAAAAGAAACATTTGATTTGCTTGTAACAGCTTGAATATTTCCTATTAAAGAATGTTTTCTAGAAAAACTATGTTATTTTAACATATTTTTAAGAACTGCAATAAATTTTACTTTAACTTTACTACTTTAGTACTTTTAATACTATTTTATTATTAAGAATTGTAACTGAACTAAAGTTAACCAAAGCTTAGAAACATTGAAATAGTTTGAATGAACATTTTATTAAAAGTTTGTTCTTTATAATTTTATTGCAAGAGAATTCATTTTATTGAAAAAGAAATATTACTTAAACTTTATATTTTATTTAAATTCATAACTAACTCCCTACAACAAAACAAAATTAACATTAAAATTCATTTGTTTAAACTGCGTTCAATATTATTCATTTTTTTTAAATGGCAAACTTCTGAGCAGGTACATGTAAGCTGATCATGTAAAAAGCGATCACGTGTGTCATGTGGCCATGTCATAATGTGATTATGTGTCATGTGGTCGCGTCTTAATGTGATCATGCGATGTCATTTGATCATAAAATATATTTTCTGATGATGTAAATAATACTTTTTTAATTTATATATGTTTCCATTTAATAAATTTAAACAAAATATTTCAGTTTTTCATAATAACTTAAACTTTATAGTTTATTTGAATTCATAATTAAGATTCTACAACAAAACATAATTGTCATTAAAACTCATTTGCTTAAAGTGTATTTAATATTATTCCGTATTTTAAAGTTACAATTTTCTGATCATGTAAATTTAGGATCTGATCATGTAATGTGATCATGTGGGCTATGTGGTCATATCATAAAATGTTCATGTGTGTCATGTAATGTGACAATATGATCATGTGTGTAGTGTGATGTCATAATGTGATATTTGTCATGTGATGTCTTAATGTGATTATGTGTGCCATGTGACCACGTATGTCATGGGATTATGTGTGCCATGTCACCAAGTATGTCATGGGATCATGTGTGTCATGTGATCATGTGTGTCATGTGATCATGTGTGTCATGTGATCATGTGTGTCACGTGATCATGCCAAAACGTGATCATGTTTGCATGCAAAGTCATTTGATCTTGTAATGAGCTTTATGATCATGTAAATGACGTTTTTTTTTTTTTTAATTCATTAATGTGTCCATTTAATAAATTTAAAAAATTGTTGAAATTTTTTCATAAAAATAATTTTTATGAATACGTAATTTGAAATTTCGACTGTGAATTAAAATGAGAAGTGACAAAAAGAAATCCACTTTGTTTAATAGTAAATACAAAGCAGGTTACCGACGTCGAGTAAAGGCACTAACATCATTAAACGGCCGGAAATATTCTGCTTGAGAAAGCATTACAGCATTCATTCGTGAACTCCTTTTACTAACACGGGTTCAGTTCATAAATCAAAGAGAAAAAGCAGCGCTGTCATTAACAGAGTATAAGCGTTTAGCGATTGCGTAACTTTATTTTCTTACTGGAAAGGAAAAAAGTGGGGAATAACAAAGGATTCCATCATTAGCTGGGGAAGAAGTATATATAATTGATTTTTTTCCTTTATCCACTCTGCATCGAAATTATAGGATCATTATGTGTATGTCCTCTTCTTTTTAACTCGGGTAATGCCTCTGGAATGTCGAAATTCATAAAACATTATTTATGGGAGAAATAAAGAGAGACTGGAACAAATAACTTTTTTTAACTTGCATCGTAATTATAGGACAGAGGTTCGAGGGACGAGGACTTTTCAATATTTCAAATAAAAGTTCTGTTGTTTTTTTTTGTGTTACAGCAGGGAGACAGGAAGAAGTATTATTTTTTAAAAAATTCGATAGAAGATATTATCATATTTTTTTTTTTTTTTTTTTTTTTTTTTGATCGGATTTAACTTTTAGATTAAATTTTTGAATGATATTTTTAATTTTTTTTTTATCTCTGTTTTATATAATTTTTTTAATTTTTAACTACCAGATTTTTAATAAAAGTAATCTCCTTCATGTCCCTTTTGACATAATGAATGTGGGAAAATTAAAAATAAAATTTGGTAATGTAAAAAAATGAGAATATTGATTTTTATGTCCATTATATTCATGAATATGAATAGTTAGGTATTTTATAAGAATGGTTCATGAAACAGTTTAAGTAAATTTCTTAAATAAAGTAGAAAATATTTAATAGAAATTTTATTTTTAAATTTTACATTTTTTTTTTCTTCTAAATTTTTGAACTATTTGGAAGATATTTTTATTGATTTTCTCATAAAATTTATGTAACTAAGGTTGAAATTGTGAATGATAATTAAGATGCTAAGAACAAATACATAATAAAAATAGTTCATTTGGGTTTAGTTATGTTATATTAAACAAACTTTTACTTAAGCACTTCACCTGGCACAGGAAATCAAAGATGTTTTTAGAGAAAAAGAGGACTGCCGCGATTTTAGAAGACAGCTTTTGACATAATCTAAAGGAAAAAGCTCTTAACAAATCCCATTGCATATGATAGAGACTAATATTTATATATGGATTAGATCATTCCTGGATCAGCGCTTTACATGTATTGAATACGTTAATAGTACCTCTGGATATAGACAAATAAAGCAGGACTGGGTGTTCGGTCTTAAGTTTCTACATTTTAACCTCATAACTACGGGTAGAGACTTTGAATGTATTGAAAAAACACTTCAATTAGCTTTAATGTTTTGGAAAGGTGATCAGTAGAAAATGAGATGACAGTAAATCCAGACAAAACCCCCTTTCAACACTTCTCGCTTAGCACTAAGCATCATGGCATAAACCTTAGATTCAGGGCGTGTTTATTAAAAAAGAACTGAAAGAGCAACTTGTTTGTGCTTAGACTTGGATACAAAACTAAACTGGGCAGATCAAATTAAAAAAAATTCGTGACTGTGGAGAAAGCAGGGCTAAACTTCTAAAACGTTTGGCAGACACAACATGGCGTTATACTCAAGATCTCATGAACAGCCTATAAGACCTATGTAATACCAGCAGTTGAGTATGATAGTAAAGCACTTATAGCAATCACATAGACAAATTCGAAATGATTGGATATATTCCAAAATCGTGTAATGAGATATATTACTAATGGTACAAGACTTACGCCAATTGCCGCTATGAAACTCCAAACTAGTATGGAGCTCTTGTGTGCCCGTATCTGGAAAATGATTTTAAATCTTACGGAAAAAAATCTTGAGAAGAATGGACAATTTTCTGAGTATATTTATTTAAACTAAAATTATATTATTTTATGCCGTTGGAAGGCCTTTTGTCAACTTTGATGGCGTAAAAGGTGTCCCTTTCTTTGGTCTTAGACAAAATAGAGCAGTGTGAAAAATAAAATATTGTCTTTTTTGTTGAAGCCATTGCAGGATATGTGGAAATGAGGACGGATATGTTGGCTAAGAATGGATCATAAACGATGCAACCTGATCATCCTTTGGCTTTGCAGCTTATAAAGCGATACATATATCTATACCAAATATCTCTACTAAATACAACCATTTAAAACTGTGTAAGAAGACGGAATTGAAAAATTGAAGAGAAAGTGGAAGTTCTTATTAAATAAGTCAACAACAATTCCAAAAAGTTCCAGAATTTGTCTGATTGATATCTGCCCTCTTTGAGATCATATCGCGTCCATGACTGAAAAGCCCCCAGCATATGCACCTTTTCCCCTTGTGTTACTAACAATGCCTATAGTGTTTGTTTTTTCGTTCTATACTGTATTGGGCAGCTCGTCGACAAATAACCGAGAGGTCGGAGAAGGGCATAAGATAAAATATTACGTTATATATATATATCCTATACACATGCGAACTCTTACTCTGTATTTTCATTTGCGAAACTCCAATTGACTCAATTGAGAACTTTGTTACTCGAATATACATTGTGGCTATAAGCGTATGTAAAAGGCAATTTATTTTTAAACCATTTTCCAGTCTCTAACTCGATGCTACCCAACATGTATTAATTTTGAGCTTTTATTATAACATAGAATTAAAGAAGTAGTATCCAATGATGTGGAAAATAAACAATATTTCCTTTCCTGTCATTTTTTTATGCTCGTGCCTCAAACGCCACTTTCGACCATACTTCCCTATACAAAAACATGGATGATTTAGAAAAAAAATGTCCATAGAATCCATATCAAAGTTTATCCATATCGAATGTATATATATATATAATATATATATATATAATTAAAATTTCAAGTCCATATAAATTATTCAATACCATGTAAATTATTGACACATCATATTATGCCAATAATTTACCTGTATATTGATTTCAACCAGAGTGTTTTTTTTCTTTAATTTGCTTGAATTATTAATTAAAATAATTGTCGTTATATCTGAAAATATTGAAAGAAATTTCAAATTTTAGAAAATGAAGAGCAGTAATAATATTGCAGCAAAAATAATAATAATTAATACAAAAATTGTTGTGCAGCATTTTCGGCACTGATAAATATAATTTAAAAGTATTTTATGACTTTTATTTCACATATTAAGGAAAATAATGTATAATAATTCAGCACTGGATAAAAAACACAATACAAAAAAAAAAAAAAAAAAAAAAAAATGAAAAGTATGTAGGCCTTTAAGATTAAAAACAAATATGTGTAAAGAAGTTGAAAAATGATCGATAAATAAATTATTAATAATAATAAGCAAAGATATATAATAAGCATAAAATAAATGATAATTGTTATCTTGCACTCATTAGTAAGATTATAAAAATTTCTTTTGTTTTAGTAATTAAAAATTATTTCTCAGATGCACGTTAACACACCAACTGTCTTTGACTGTTTTAAAATTAACAATGCAACTCACATTTTATGTCCAACTTCAAATTCCTTTTATTATCAATTTACTTTGTTACACAGATCGGAAAAATAATATTTTCGTAAATAACTGTAATTTAAATGTTGAGGAAACGTAAAAAAAAAAAAAAAAAAAATATTGCAATGTTTTCAAACATTATTTTATTTTCTTTAGGTTAACCTATGTAATAATATAAAATAAATCAACACGTTTTCGATAAATCGTTTCGAAAAAAAAAATACTCAGGGCTTATTATTTTTCGATAAAAGATCCTTACAACTGAAATTCGGAAAATCTGTTATCTTCAATCATGGACAATGCTGTCGATATTATTGATTTTTATTAATCTCAGCGTCGGTCTTGACATTCCTGAACATCGTGATGCTTACGTGAGCTCACACTCCAGATTAGCAAATTGCTTTCTTTCGTATGGGGGAGAGTTGAATTGGAAGCAATTTGCGATGAAGGGAATTTGACAAGCACATTCACTTCGTTATGGGATCTGACAGAGTGTTTGTTTATTCTTATTACTTCCAGGTAAGTGTTAAGGTAGAATATCATTTTGCTTTGGGGTGTAAGCATATCATCGTGGAAGATTTTATCGTGTGTCTCACAATACTCAGATAAAATGATTTATTTCTGAAAGAAGTTGTATTGATATTTTTGTATGTTATTTTAATCTGTAGAAAATCCAAGATCGTGTCATGAAACTAATTCTGTAAATTAATTAAATGGAAAAAAAGTTAATTTAACTATTTATTTTTAAAGATGCCTAAAGTTTAAAACGCTCACATATATGATCTGTTCAAAACTTACGAATTTTGACACTGATGTAATGTTCACATTGATTATAAAATATTTTCTTGTTGACTTCCATGACTTAGTTATATAATTGTTATTCGCCAATTTGAGAAACACAAAAAGAGATATATGTTTGATAAAAAAAATCATATATTGGTTTAACCATAAAATGTCTTTAAAATCAATGTCTTTAAACTATTTTTAATCACTGATATTATTTTAATATTAATACTTTGTGGTTCAAATTAATTTTGCTCATTCCCAGCAGTTTGGTCCAAATACATTTTTGAGTTATATGAATGTATTTTCGACTTAGCCGAACTGAAAGAGTATTTTCTTATTCTTATAAATTCCAGGTAAGTGTTAAGGTATAAAATCATTTTGCTTTGTAGTGTAAGCTTATTATTGTGAAAGATTATATCGTATGTGTCACTATACTCAGAGAAAAATTTATTTATTTCTGAAAGAAGTTGTACTGACATTTTTGTGTGTTACTTTAATCTGTAGAAAATCCAAAATCATGTCGTTTATGCCGTCAAACATATTCTGTAAATTAATTAACTGGCAAAGATTTACTTGATTTCTTTTTAATTATTTGTTTTAAATATGCCTTATGTTTAAAACGTCCACAAAATATGATGTGTTCAAAAGAATTGACCCACGACTATTGATAATCATTATAAAATATTTTCTTGTTAATTTCTTTTATGTCTGATTTAATAACGTCAATGACTTTATTATATAACTGTTTTCGTCAATTTGAAAAATATATAAAAACAAAAAGTTATTATATATTTGATAAATAATTTTAAAATATTAAAATTATTTATCAAATATATAATATCTAATAATAATGTACTCCATGCTACACAAAAATTAATCAAAAATATAATTGCAAGCAAAAAAAAATTAAATCGTTAAATTATTCTTATAAAATATTTTCTTGCTCATTTCTTTTCATGTCTGATTTAATAATTTCCATGACTTAATTATATAACTGTTCTTCACCAATTTGAAAAACACAAAAAAAATATTATATATTTCATAAATAATATAATATATTGATATAAATTTCACTGTTTAAACGTATAATGTCTTTAAAAATTATGATTTTCTTTGACTGATATCATTTTAATCATTACCCTTTGCTGCCTAAATTAATTTTCCTCATTCATAATAGTCTTGTCTAAAAACATTTTTGAGTTATATCAATGTAGTGTCCACCTAGCAATTTTAATTGTGTTTTCATGTATTTATATTCTATAGAAAGTAGGAAGGAAAATGAAATTTAAGTTAATTTTTTAATGAGATTCTAACAAGACTAATTATAGAGAAGCCCTGTTGTACCTCATAAAAATGATAATGTACTACGTTACACAAAAAATACACAAAATATAATTACAAGCAAAAAGTTTTTAAAACCATTAAAAAATGCGAACTTAAATTTTTAAAACTGTACCGAAACAAACTCGACATTGGATTTGGTGCAAAGAAAGATGATGTTGAGTCAGATTCGACGTCGGGCCGCAAAGGATAAAAACACTTAATTTAACTTAAAAATGTTATTTCAAATAACTCTATACTGATATGTAACATGATTTTTAGTTATTTTAAATTCATTAAAATATTATAATTATAACGTCTTAGATGAAATTTTTTATAAATATTATAATTATAACGTCTTAGATGAATTTTTTATAAATATTATAATTATAACTTTTTAGATGGATTTGTTTTCTTCAGTGCTACTACATCAAATACCAAATTCACAAGAAATATTTAACAACAACATAAAATATTCTAATTTAAATATTATTTAACTATAATTATATTTTAACTATATTAGCAAATCCTTTCTGAAAGTCAAATTTATTTACTAATAAGTCAATTATGAGGCAACTATTGTTTCTGTTGAATAAAGATCAGGCATAGCTTCAGACATAGCTTAATAAGCTTCAGGAATTTTGATCTTTATTCAACAGATTTTATAATTGTAGATATGTACCAAATTCATCGTTATTTAAAATGCACCTTATCCAGATTTTGTCAATCTAATTTAAAATTTATACCTCCAAAAAAGTGGTTACTTGGTATTATTTTTCTTCTTCTTTCTTAATAAACTATATATTTCATTTAAATTATATGAAATATATATTTTAATTAGAACATCTTTGATGGATTTGTTTTCCTCAATACTACTACTGTAAAGCCTAAATTCAAAAGTAAACTTAATGGCAACATAAAATACTTAAATTTATATACTTTGTGTTTCTAAAAAGATTACAGACAAACCATTTCAAGGAAGTAAAATTTACTTACTAGTAAGTTAATTATGAGTTAAATATTGTTGCAAATCGGCAGACATTTTCAACAGTAGTTAATAGATTTTACAACTGCATATATGTAGCAAATTCATCGTCATTAATTTTGCCAACCCAGTTTGAAATGCATACATCAAAAATGACTTCTAGAGGTAAATTTCTTAAATAATATTTCATTATTAAACATCTTTATTGAACTATATTTCCTTTCATGTAAACTAGATGAAAATGAACATTTACAAAGTGATAAATTGAAACTGAAAAGTAAAAAATATGAACTAAAACATATTTTTAAAGAATAAATAACCTTACTTGTGGACATCTTCCATCTAACATGAGGTTGTGGAACTCCATCGGCTTGACAATCGATTCTTGCAGACCTCCCAGCTATTGCTGAAGTATCTCGAGGCTCCAACAACCAGCGTGGAGGGACTGGAATTGGAATAATTTGAAAATAAATAAAAAATATTAAATTTAAAAGGTTTAGCAATTTTAATAAATTTTTAAAAATATTTTATCAGGAATATGAATTTAAGGTAATAAGTATTTTTAGATAAAATATTTAATTTGTTTGTGTTTTGAAAATTATTACCTACAGAATGTTTGAAATATAGAGTAATTAAATATTTTTTCGGTTAGAAATAAAAAGTATTTAATGTAAGAAATATTTCGTTTTTTTTAATAAATTATATTTGTCAAATAAGACATGCTATTATAAACATATATAAATGGAGATGCCTTGCTGAATATTAAAAATATAAAAACATTACAGAAAGCATCATATTTACTGTACACAAATACAATGGATAAAAAGCAGGTGTATTTTGATATCCGTATATATATTTGATATCCAGAGCATACATAAATCCGTACCTAGAGTCGGATTATAAATGTTTTGTTTCTTCTGTGAATAACCGTTATAATCAAAAAAAGTCAGTGAATAGAAAAGAGTTTGGATGATAGATATATGTAGAACATTTTATGCTGTTTCAGCTCAATACATAAGGGAGCTGGAGAACTATTTTATGTCAGTTTCTCAGCAGCCATTGGTCAGATATTCTTATTTGGAGAAAGATCTGCAATAAGTTGGTATCCAGGGCAGTTTTAAATGATATCTGGATCGAGGAAATCGAGCAAAGGTCAGGTTATCAATGAGCTTTATGGTGAATAAGTCTTAAAGAAGAGTTCATCAAACTGACAAAGTGTTTATGAATTTTAATCTCTTCGAACCATAAATCACAAATTAATTCAGGACTCATCTATGAAACGTGCTATGTTAAGTAACAGTTTCTCTATATCAAGAAAGATGAGGAAAGTAAAGGCCACATATAATCCAACATTGTCCTGTTGAAATGTAACGCGGCAGGATATTTTTGAAGACGTAACAGAGAAATTGGATTCAATGATTCCGAAATGCAAGTATGGTTGCTCAAATGAATGTTATGTGAAAAGATATGGCTGGAATGCACATGCAAAGATAATAAATTTCATCATTCAG
>BPLR01015322.1:0-100796 GCA_021605095.1 Caerostris extrusa
AAAGTTAGGCGTGTTGTTTTCTGTCTTTGAAAAAGAAAACAAGTTTCTTGTCGATTGTCGTAGGGTTCTTCCTTTTCTTCTCCAAATTCCTTCCTGCAGGAATTATGGGAGCCAGGCACGATACATACGAAACACGAATCTTGCTCTTCAAGTCCACAGAAAGAAAATCGTTTTCCAAACAGCTAACTTCCTCAAATCCTGAGAAGGACACGGTTATGGCAATCTATACGAAACAGGTTTTCTTTTCTCCGGCTCTCGTGAGGTGAATTGGGATTAATGAAAGTTATGACGACAGATACACGAAATACAAGTGATCTTTTCTTCGTCCTCAGAAAAGAAAATGCCTGTCGATTAATCTGGGTTCTTTTCTTCTCTCCAACTTCCTCGTTCACCCAGAGGGGCTTCCTTCCCATTTTCATGCTATCATGGTCAATACAATCAGGATGAAACACCATATGGGTTCATATCTACTCTGGGATTTCAGAAAGGTCGCATGATTTCATGAGTGTCTACATTCATTTACTGACATTGTCAGGATTTGAAGGACATAAACATAAATACATGTAATATAAGTATCCTCAAAATGTTGTCTGCAGATGGGGTTCTGTAGTGAGCGTTGGTAATATACTGTACTCTGTAAATAAGATTCTTCCTTTCTGGGAACGGAATGCTGTTGGCTTTCCGTAAAATGCTGGGTTATTGATACGGCGATTTGTTAGCCCTTTCTTTGTTCTTGCGAAAACTCCGTGAGGATACTCAGGCTATCACTTAGCGGAATTTATCACACTCCAGTAATCTATCACAGGTTGTTTACCTATCAAAAGAATGCCGTTCTTGTTCAAAATGTATTTTGCCAGGTATTTTGCAACAATATGGTTTCAAATATGCTTGGGTTGGCCATTTGTTAAAAACGTGTCATTTTAACACACTTGGTCTGGAGTATTCTGTGACTTATAAACCATCTTCATTATGGGCGGTCTGAAATACGTGCAGCTGTCATTGAAGGACAATTTTTATATGGAAATTTTCAGAACCAGATATGTTGTCAGGCGCGCGCTCGGCGTCATCGAATTTCGGTAAAGCGCGGAAAGCAGTGAATCTCTTTAAACCAGCGATCTCCAGCCATGATTGCAGACGTGCCACGGGCGGGCAACGTGGCCTGCAGCATGCTGTCCCGAAATCTGCCACAGTGCAGCGGATTGTCATTGTTGTGCCATGAAGAAGAAGATATACATATTTCAGCTAGCACATTTGTGTATTTCATCTAGAATAAGAGATTTGGTGGTAGGACTAAAGGCCTGTAATATTACCGGCCTTTCTATTCTTTGTGTCACTGTCTGGTCACAACACTACAATAATTAACGTTGTCTCTGCCTGGGAAATATTTCATTTCAAAGCCCAAATGATCTCAGATTACATGCATACAGCTTTCATTAACCACTAACATAGGTTAAAATAAGGGTTCTTATTGACTGGTAATATGAAATGCAATAAAATTTATCATATTAAAAGTCATAAAGTTAAATACAGATACTTTTTTCCCAAGTATTTTCTTATATAAATTTTAAATATTTGTAATATTTATTTAAAATTTCAACACATTTCTTCAGTACAATGAAAAATCATTCGTTAAACAAATAAAAATGGGTCGCACAAAAGATTGTACAGTCCTTTTAAAATTAACTACTGGATGTTTCAACACTTGAAAGCGCAGAATTTACGCTTACTAAGAATTGATAATAAATATTTTAACTATCTTTTAGATCTTGCAAACATATTAATGGTAAAATAGATATTTTTTTAATAGAGCAGTTTTATCAAAATAAAGTTAAATGAAATGAATAAAGTGTTTTTTCACAGCAGCAAACTGCTGACTTATCTTTGAGTAAACATAGAACAAAGAGGTGGAATATTGTTGTGTCACACAATTCATTTTTTTCCACATATAGGGAGAAATATTTGTTGTCATATGCAAGCCAACTAAAATAATAACATGCCACTAAGACATCTTGCGAAATAGAAATGCGAACCTGAGAGTCATGACAATCCTTGTATAACTAAACATACGGAAATAAAAAGCACAAAATCAGAGATGCACAGATGAACAGGAGGAAGCACAATGCAAAATGAAAGAAACATACAGAAAGCTCATATGAATTGATGGGTGTTTGTCGTGCAGGTAAACTGAATGTTATTGTTATAGTATGTGAAACATAAACATGGGACAGACAAGGGTCATACTGCATACAAATATGGGCATGTAATTTAACACACATACCGCATACAGATAGATGGTTTCAGAAATTGGTTTTAAGGGATGACAGTTTTCATCTATGCTATAGTAGCCTGGGCTCGAGCAGCCGCCATAAATACAGTAGTTCGGAGTTCCTTGTCCGGGGCTATAGGTTGTTGATGTAGATTGACACCTAACCTGAAACACATTGTCGAAGACAACTCCCAGTCTAACTGGTAACTTGGCTGACATGGAAATTGGGATACTTATCCTCCCTCATTGACCTCATGATGGGCCACTCAAGGGCTTGCTGCTTTTGCCTGGGTACAAAAATACAATTGTGCTATATTCAAAAATGAGTACTTAAAATTAAACACAAATATAACAAAATGAACATAAGATAAGAATTAAAATTGGAATATAAAAGAATTCTGTTTAAATCTGGTGAGCTAATAGGGGACTATCTCGTTCAGAATCTGCATTTGTCTTCTGGTTTGTCTTCATTAATGAAGAAGATGAATTGTCGTTATTATCAGGAAGTGGCCTCTTTTAGATTAGAATTGCATTTGGTAAAAACCAGAATAAACCACATAATCTTGTTTCTCATTTCTCTAAAACTGTTTAAAAGAGGTCATTTTTTTGTTATCAAGTTGTGCGAAAAATACAAAATAAAAAATACAAAGAAAAATAGAAAGATGTTGTTTATAAATAACATATTGATTTTACCGTAAACTGGTAAAACAAGTCCATTGAAAGTTGATAAAATTATTTAATAAATGAAAATCAGTTTAAGAAAAGGTTAAAGAAGCATAAAATTAAAAATTTTCTAATAAATCTCTAGCCTCTCTCTGAAGTTTTACAAAAGTTAAATTTATCTCTTCTCACTTTTTTTTGAAAGCATTTTAAGACTCCCTCTTCACTTTCATAGGAAGCAAACGGCACCAGACGTGGCAAGCTCATGCAGCTTGTACATGTCAGAGTTGAAAAAGCCAGCAGCAATAGGCAGGCTCTTTAAAGTTTACGGGATAGGGATTTGTTTTGTGGGTGTTTTACACATCACGGCTGCTTCGTCTTTTGACAGAGTTCTTACAATGTGGGAGTACCAAATTTGAACTCTGACCGAGAAGGGCGACAGATCCTCGCAGATGAAGAAAGGGAAGAGTTATCGCTGTCGACAACAAGAGAGGCAGATTGCATGTCAAAGCAGCGAGAAGATGCTCGCATCTCAATTACAACCGTCAACACAGAGTCAGCGTGTGGCTCAAAATGGTGCCGTGATTCGTGAGCCCACCCCACTGCTCACTTGTTCGTCAGCCCTGGCATTCACATTGCCAGGTAGAAGGTTGAACTCGGACTTGCCCGGGCGACTATTGAAAGATGCTGAAAGTTTGGCTGAGAGTGAGGTTATGGAAACAAGACAGTTCTGGGAAAGTTTACAGTTATCGGCCTGTCCTGCCAGTATACACCATGTCCAGCAAATTATGATTGAGGAAAGAAAGAGACAGAAGCAAAATAGTTGGACTTATTTGTAAAAGTTCATTTATTAAACAAAAGGTAAGAGCAAAAAGATGCTAGTATGCTTGACATATTCAATAAACAAAGATTTTACATCTGAAAATTCAAAAAATTTAAAGTCACATGGAACACGGTTATATGATGCAGCCACGTGTGTCCTGACGATGGTGGTCAGCCTAGCTGAGTATCACACAAATATTGCACACCACCATCAAGGGCGCTCCTGAAGGTCGGGAAGGGTTGACGGCTGTACCCGTCGGCCAGCATATCCCACACATGCCCCATTGTGGTCTGTCCGGTGAGGCGCTGTCATATTGTCGGGAATTAATTCGAAGGTTCGTCTCTGTGACGGCGTCACGCCAGAAATTAGTACTCATATGAAATGCACAGCTGCCAGCCCAGAATGAGGGTCGTTTCGTGTTTCTCTTCAACGAAGACCCTGCAATACGTTCAATGGCGGCTGGTGGTAATGGCACTGGCGCTCCATGGAACTGGCATCAGACCGTAAACCTGAGCTCGTCGCGCTGCCGCGGCGCCGCTTCCAAGCCCAGGTGCCACGCGGGGCGACATGGTTGCGGTAAAGTGGAACATACCCGACAGCCCACATAGAATAATGCCTGCACTGCCCGAAACCGATCGTGGTGGCCGAGAGCTGAGAGAGAATGCTGCCCGCCCAGCTTTTTGGCAACCGCAAATAGTCGACCGCCATCTGGCGCTGGAACTCAAATCTGTGCCGGTAACATCTGCCACCATCGTCTTGGTTCGGGCGATTCCAGTTCTTTCGACTTCAGCTGTATTGTCCACACCCAGTCGTCCGATAGCCTACCACGGGCCCTTCAGCCGGCGCGCCATGATCATGGGTGGTTATTGCACCGGAAAGCAGCAGTGCTGGTGAACAACTTGCTTTGTCACCTGGTTCTTTATATCATTTGAGCACTCCAAACACAGACGTATTATCCGCACCACGGTTTTCTTTGCATTTTGTATGACTCTCTTCAAGATGTGTGTGATACTTACAGTGTTTTGTATTTACTTGCAGACTGAATCCTCGGTTTAGCGGACATGAGCGAGGCTTCACAGTTATACCGTAACAAAACACACACCGAATGGTATGTTTATGCAGCTTAATTTGTGCTTAGTTCTCGTAAGGATGCCTGGCACGATTAAATATTTAATGAACTGTTGTCAGCTTATTTTCAGAATTAAAACGGGCTGTTGATGTGGTTCTGTTATCCTAAAATAAGACTGAGGATTCTTTTCTGAATATCATACGATGAGAGTTTTTTCTTTTTCATCTCTGTGAAAAATGTTGTTTATTATTTATTTTAAAACCTACCCCAGTGAAAATAGAATTGAAAAACTGCTCAACTGACTAGCTTTATCACAGAGGGAAATGTGTTGTTAGATCCACTAGATCGTATCCTAGATAAGGGCAGTTATTTAAATTGGCCTCTTGAGTTATAAGAAAAATCATTTTTCTGACTCCAGGCACACGACAAAATTGCACATAACGATAAAATCATGATTATACGATAAAGTCATCTATACACAAAAAATTTAACATCTGTAGGATCTCAGCAGAAGAATTATTACTTCAATTGTTCAAAAGATAAATCTAGGAAGGGAGACCACTATACCATAATAGAATATACCGCTTCAATGCTTTTCTGGAAGATGTCACATTATCCAAAAAGCGGCTTTTTAAAGAATACATTTAAATGATACCCCCGGACTAACATATGCAGACTGCTCCCACTTGAGTCAGCCATTTGGGAGACGAGAGTGTAATGGGGCCTGGATGGGAATGACAGTTTGTACACCACAACGGCTCACATGAGCCAGAGGCATCAATATAATCTAGCTTATCTATCTTAAATCAGTCCCATACTCCTGTTTCAGAATTTCTTCCACGTGTTGAGAAATGCAGATCACAAACGTAAAATTCTGGGTAAGAGTTTTTCCTCATTTCAAGAGCTACCAGACAGTAAAGAGATTTGAATACACAATTCTTGATTTGTTTGGTCGGATCAGAGCACACTTAGTTGCCCAGACTGGGAACCCAGAGCTTGGTGGAGCCCTGAATCACCACAAACATGTCAGATTCGCAGTGCTCAGATATCAACGGGCCTTAATATCACGAACATTGTTGCTCTTATCAAAATATCTATGATTTTCAAATCGTTGCAATAAAATACATTTGTTGAATTGGTCTCTTCAATCAACTTTTTTAATTGTTTCCAATATATATGCATTGTTTGTATTTTAGTATTACGTATACGACGATGAATGATCTTCGGTCTTCCCGAATATTTGGGAATTAGTTGCAGCAGTGGGCTCATCGCTGATGGTTGTACCCGTTTTTGATTGCTGGTCAGGTAATCACGATTTCCGAAAGCTTCCATGGAAAATTAGTTTTAGTAATGAGTTACTTTGTCAGTTTAATGTTAATATATTTGTTGCGGTTGTATTGTACATGCTTCCTTCATTGTCACGTTGGCAAAGACGTGCATGATAGCTTTTCTAGCCGGAAATTTTTCACCGATTTGAACTGCAGTGAAAAAGGTCACTGATCAAGATTTTGCCATATTTTGTAATTATCTTTCATTTGAACAGTGTGCCATGGTGAATGATAGTAGTAAATTATACAACAGTAATTATATCGAAACTTTTCTCTTCACTTTTCACGCCAATGAAAACTTTGAATATATAGATAAACTGTTGTTCATGCTAATTTTTTTTTCTTTGTCTACGTTTGATATTCTATTAGTTTTTATTTGTTTTTTATTAGATAATATATATACAGCTTATTATATATTATAATCATATTTTACCTTGTTTGTTGGTACTTAACTTTCAAAGCTTAAGATTCTTAGCAAGATATTTCAAATATGTCGTCTGTTTTTATAGCACAAGGGCTCTCTGAGAATAAAAGCACAGCATTCCCAGAAGGCTTCCGATTTACACCTCACTAAGGGCCAGCTTGAAAACATAGCCTTTTGTATCTCAGTCTGAGACTCATTGGAATTGTTTCAATTAGCAAATACGAAAGTGGCTGCTATTGGCTACTCATCAAAGTTAATTTAAATTTAAGTTCTGTGGCCTCATAAACCTGGTCACTTGACCAAAAGGAACATGATCCAGATTCCTATCTGACTGACAAACATGAAAGATTTATAAACAGAAATTACCTCATGGGGGAAAAGATTAGGTACGGGCACTGGCCTGCTTAGGCGTCAGACTGAGTCAGCGGTGGTCGCCCAGTAGCTTGTCTGTAGTGCCACTCTGAGAAGGAGGAACACTGGGGATGCACCAACACTCTGACAGCTGTGACGCCAGCTGTTCAAACAATAGACAGAGGTACTTTGTCAGACAGCAAAAGATTTTTCATTCCTAGAATTGTTTGGGATGGAATTTTTCCATGATGCAGAAAAATGTAAGAGAAAAGGGAAAAGTTCTTTTTTACTGCTTACAACATTCCAAAATATATAATAAAAGAATAGCCTCTGAAACATTGCTTGTTCCTGCTGCATATGTTCCTTGCACCTTCCTGGGTGCCACTACATGCTTTGTTGTAATTGCACGCAGGCAGAGCCACTGAAATAGAGCGAGCAGACCAATGTATGCATTTGCAAGATACAGAATATACTGGTGTACTGTATGGGCTTGCTAATACATAAGATATAAATTATATTTTCTTGTATATAGCTTATATAACAACTATACTTATAGCTGTATATGACTACTCATAAACAGACATAGTTATCACGTGGCTATATGTATGTGAAGGAATATCCAACAAAACTTGATGCTTGAATAGCTTCTTTATCATTAGAACCACATGTACTGTGTCGTTGGAAAATGGCTCGTTAACTTGCGTACAACGGGCTGATTACCGTGTTAATTGACATGGCTAATTGTCAGCATCCGAAATTTCACATGGAAACTGAGATTTGTCATTTTAGGGTGTGAGCTCACTGGGGCTTGTGACAAAGCTCATACTTTGGAAATTGCAAAGAAACCATCTCAATATTGCAACAAGTTCATTACCAAAACAGTCAGTCTTCTTCATATGAGTTGTTGTGAAACCGAATAAAATGCTAATTGAAAATGCTTGTAAACAATAAAATAATTCAAATTATTTATTTAAATATAGTCAGATTTGCCAGATATGCCTGGGAATATTTGTTACTGTTTTCTTTACAGAAGTTCACAGAATACTGGATTACATCTGAGAACTGAGAGGAGAGCGCATCAATTTCATTTAAAAAAAAAAAAAACGATTTAAAAAAAACGATTCGCAAGTGTAAGTTGAACCAAAAGCGCTAGCAACTTGAACTAAGAGTCTGGTTTGCTCTGCTATCAAAAATCAACTGTGCGTATAGGATGATCACTACGCCACTGAAATTACAAAAAGTGAAACATAGAACCTGTTATATTAGATGTTTTAAGATGTGCTCTCATTATGAGTTCTCAGAATGTAATCTAATTATTCTGTGAACTCATAACTGTAAATTCATAAAGAAAACAGGCAATATCTGGCAAATATTACAGGCATATCTGGTAAATCTGGCTATAATTTAAATAAATAATTTGAATTATTTTTATTGTTTACAAGCATTTTTCAATGAAATTAAGCAAATTTTTATTCGGTTTTTTTTCCTAGTAATCATATGAAGAAGACGGTAACATATTATTTAGTTAATGAATGAGACTGTTGTAATATTGAGATGGACTCTTTTGTGTAATTTTAAAAGTTATGGAAATTTTGTCACAAATTTGGTGGGCATACTATTTTTCACACCCTAAAGACGATAATGATAAAAATCTCAGTTTCCGTAATGAGAAAATTTCGAGTTAACGGTTGATTAACCATGTCAATTAATTTTGTTAATCAATTGCATTGTACTATAAGTTAGTTCTCTTTGAGCCATTTTCAACGATACAATTTACATGTAGTTCTAATGATAAAGTTATTCAGGGCATCCAAGTTTTGTTGGATGACTATACATACATATATACGTGATAATATGTCTGTTTACATGAGTAGTCATGCACTGGTATAAGTATGGATTGTTATATAAATATATATGAAAAATGTAATATATTCATTTATATATGTATTGTAAATACATACGAATACGTAGTATGATATAGTATGTATAAATACATACATTAGTCTGTATCTATTTCAGTAAATGCGTATGCATGTCTGCGTTATATTGAACGTATGTATTGTATGTAGTGGCTTACCCAGAGAGGTGTGCAAAGGGACATATGCACCCCCAAGTTATTTGTCTCAAAACTGAAATATTTCAGAATATTCTTTATTATACTATTTTAGATGTTGTAAACGTTAAAAAAAAAGAACTTTTTTTCCCTTTTTCATATTTACATTTTTTCATCATGGAGAGAAAAAAATGATTCCATCTAAACCAATTCCTAAGAAAAGAATAGAAAAGTCTTTGCTGTCTGATAAAGTGCCTCTGTGCCAGTGTTTGAAGACGAACACAACGTCCTAGTATCTAGGAAATGTTGGTGCATCCCTGAAAAAGATGTTCCCTCCCTTCTCAAGAACAATTTTCTAGATAAGAACTACTGGGGGCATTTTTTTCCCTTTGACAGTGATCTACGAGCGCCTAAAACAGGTCTTCTGAAAGTGCCCATCCCACCCTATCACGCCTTTGCCGAGTTGCCCATGAGGAGTAGTTTCTGTTCTCATCTTTCGTAACAGTAGTCAAGAAATCTGAAAATCTGGGTCGAATATTTCCTTTTGGTCAAATTGTTAGGTTTATAATTTTAGAACTTTAAATTTACTTAATTAATAACATTAATTAATTTAATAGCAGCCACTTTAAATTATTTTAACACTGGTGAAACAAATTCCAATAGTCAATTTGAAGTACAAAAGTATATTTTAAATAACATAGTAGAAGTTGTAAATCATCTATCTGAATCGGAAACGAAATACAAGTGCACAGTTCAAGAATTCACTATTCTTCAGAAATTACATACATTGCTATAAAAACGAACGGCAATTTGAAAAATATGCTATATAAAATTATCGTCAGTCTTAAGCTGAAGTTGTAGAATTGTAATAAATAAAATTAAAATATATATAATTATAATATATAATAAATATATATATAATTATCTAATAAAAATAAATAAAACTGTAGAATCTAAATTTGTAGACGAAGAAAAAAATTGTCACACTTGAAAAGTATGGACAACAGACATCTATATATTTTCAAAGTTTTTCATTTGGCAATGAAAAGTGAAGAGAAAGTTTCGATATAATTTACTGTTAGTATAATTTACTGTATGTTTACCCATGGCACACTTATTCCAAAAATGAGGATAGAATTTACTGTAAATATTGTGTATTTTTTTTGCAAAGGAATGGGCTGGCAAATCTTACAGTCAACCAGTCAGTTAATCAACCTTTTCCTTTCTGGTTCAAATCGAACAGAAAAATTCCGTGAGTATCAAGAAAAAGTATCATCGTTCTTTGCTAACTGGTGACAATTGAAGGAGCATTGTACAATGGCTTAAACAACCGCAATAGATATTATTCATACTGCCAGCATTAAACTGATAAAAAATTGAAAAAAAAATAACTCCCATTATAAAAACTAATTTTCCTGGTCAAAAATGGGCTTCCTTTAAGAGGAAATCGTGATTACTACCAAATTAGCAATCAAAGCAAGGAGTATAACCATCGTGATGAGAATTTTTGCCAACTGCTTAAATTCCCAAATGATTCAGGAGATTAAATACCGAAAGGTCATTCGAAATCATTTACAAAATCATATGCAGTGTATGTATCACCTAAAATACAAAACGAAATTACACATGCTTGTAACAGAATAATTAAAAAAGTTGATTGAAAAAGTTAATTCAAGCAAATGTATTTTTATTATAGCGGTTGAAATCATAGATATTTTTTTGATAGAGCAGGCGGCCTGATGACCAATTGGTTAGGGCCGTTGGTATCACAGACTGCGAATCCTGGTGGTGACATGGATGTTTGTGAGTGGTTCGGAATCCACGTTAAACTATAGGTTCCCAGTCTAATTAGCCTAAAATGTCCAAAAATGATCCGTAGAGCGACAAACCAAACCAAATCAAATTGATATTATTCAAATCTCTTTACTATGTAAGGTATGTAGAAATGAGAACAGAAAACTCTTACTAGTTGAAATTTTTTACAGTTTGTGTCTGCAATTTCAACACGTGGAGGAGATCTAGCAAACGCAATTCTGAAAACTTTAGAATCCTTAGGTTTTGATTTAAGATAGATAAGAAGCTAAGGTTATGGTGATGCTTCTGTCATGTCTGGTGCATTCAATGGTGTACAAACTAATCAAATATTCCCATCAGAACTACATGCACATTACACTTCTCATTCTCTAAATTTGCCTATTTCAGAAGCATGTAGAATTATAGGTATTCGTAATTGAGTCGAAGTCGTTCATGAATATTCTTAAAAAATAGCACTTTGCAGGATAAATATATTAGAACTGTGGCCTTCTTCCAGAAAAGAAGCATTGAAAACGCGTTAGAGCGATATGATTCTATTATGGTTATGGTGGAATTGCTCCACTCTTCGATTTATGCTTTTGAATTAATTGGAAATTGGTATTATGCAGATTCTTCTGCTGAGGTCTACATTCTTTTCCATTCATTTAGAAATTTTTTGTTATTATTGTCATTATTTTATCATTATGTCATTATTTTATCGTTATGTGTAATTTTGTCATTATTTTCTTTTCGATAGAAAAAAATATTTTTTTCTTACATAATAAAAATTAATTTAAATAACTGCCCTTATCTAGGATACCGCAATCTAAGTGGATCTCTTTGCTGCAGTTCAATTATGTGACGGTACTGTAAAAAATAATGAATGGAGTCAGTTGAAGACAGTTTTCAATTCTATTTTCCTAAAATTGGAATCTATTTTAAAATAAATAATAAATGAGAACTGTAGAATTTTTTTTCCACGAATGGAAAAAAAAGAAAAGAAAACTCTCATCATTATGATATTCCAGAAGAATCCCTCGAATCTTATTTTAGGATAAAAATTTTTATCAATTTTTGGACGCTGTAATTTTACGTTTTAAAGAAAGATTCACAAAATACAAAGCTGTTATGAGTTCATTAAATATTTTAATCGTACCAGAGACTGAAATCCTACTTGCAGATAAAAATAAATTAGAAATACCATAAGAAACATACCATTCAGATTGTGGAATTAGTGTTTTGATTGCAGTATATCAGCTATGGAAAAATACACTCATGTCCATAAATTAAGGATAATTCAGAATCACACAGAAATTAAACTCTAAAATAAAAATTTCACCTGTAGAATTATCACACACATCTTGAAGAAGAATATGCAAATTACAAAGAAACCACCAGATGGTGCGGATAGTACGTCACAATGACGAGAGTGTAAGAGAGTGGTATATAAGGAATGGTGGCAAAGAAGTAAAATTGTTCACAAGCGCTTTAAAAGCCTTTCAGTGCAATAACCGCATAGTTATGGCACAAAGAAAGCATTTGGATGATTTTTACGTGGTAGAATTATCGGACGACTGGAATGTGGATGTACCCAGCTGGAAGTATCCGAGGAACTTGGAATCGCCCAGAGTGTCATCTCCAGGCTTTGGCAACGATTCCAAGATGATGGTAGTGTGAGTAGATGTTACAGCACAGGTCGCCCCGAGTTACAACGCCGAATGAGGACCGGTTTTTAGCAGTTACTGCCAAAATAAACAGACGGAGCACAGCATCAGACCTGTCTCGTCAGCTCTCTTCAGCTACCGGTACGACAGTTTCAAGGCAGACCGTGTACAGATGCTTAGGGCACATTGATCTATATGCTCGTAGGCCTGTCAGATGTGTTCCACTTACCGCAACTCACTGTCGCCTGCGATTAACCTGGAATAGAGAGCATGCATTGTGGACACCGCAACAGTGGTCTTGTGCGATGTTTTCCGACGAGTCCAGGTTTAGTTTGCAGTCTGATTCTCGCCGGACTTTTATATGGAGAGCGCCAGGTACCCGTTACCACCAAGAGAACACCATTGAACGACACCGTTACGGTGGTGCAGGATGGCTCGTTTGGGGAGAAATTATTCTTGGTACCAGAACTGACCTGCATGTTCAAGTGTAACGATGACAGGCCACATCTATCGGGATATCATTCTGGAGCAACATGTACGTTTGTTTCGGGGCGCCATGGGTGCTGAATTTCTGTTTATGGATGACAACGCCCGTCCTCACCGTGCAAACATTGTAGACGAATGCCTTCAATTGGAGGATATCTCCCGTATGGATTGGCCAGCATACTCACCGGACTTGAATACAATAGAGCATGTGTGGGATATGCTTGGCCGACGAATGCAGCCCGTCAACCCCTCCCACTTGTCGACCGGAACTTCGGAGGGCATTGCTTGATGAGTGGTGTAATATTCCCCAATATCTGATTGTTAATTTGATACTCAGCATGCCTAGGCGTTGTAAGGCCTGTATTGCATCGTCCGGGAGACATACTCCATATTAACCATCATACTAATCATGTTATGCTGTTTTTTGTAAATAGGTTCTTTTTTGAAATTTGCTCCCGGGTGTAAAAATCGCAATTTTTATTAATTATGTCAAACATATAGCATCTTTTTTGCTCTTTACCTTTTGTTTAATAAATAGACTTTACAAATAAGTCAAATTTGTTTTGCTTCTGTCTCTTTTCTTTCCCTGAAATTCATTATCCTTAATTTATGGACATGAGTGTAAATTACTGGCACGACAGGTTACATTAACTGCTATAGAAGCTTCCCAAGAGCGCAATGTAGCTATTTTCCCATAACATATTTTTCCTTTTATGTATGTAAACTTTAACATCTTCCAATAGATTCATCCCGGTCGAGTCCACAGTTTTGTAGACTTCTCTACCCTAACAATGGGTGTCTAGGGGATTTGACAGACAAAATGAAGTAATGGGATGTTTCTTTGAATAAAACCATTTAATTACACGCTATTATACAATGATATTTACATTAGTTAATAATTAAGTGCGAACATGTTCTCTCGCTGCTTGACGCAGCCTGCCCCAGTCTCGCCTTCTTTCTCGTTGTCGGCCAGCGTTCTTCTCCCTTTCTTCATCTACGGGGATCTGTGCCCCTTCTCCAGGGGTCAGAGTTCAAATTTGAATACTCCCCACATTGTAAACAGGCTCTGTCAAAGACAAGCAACCGTGATGTGTCGCCGCCTGCTGATTACCCCACAAACAAATCCTACATATATATCCATAAACTTAAAAAAATTTTATTCACCTTGCCTGTTACAATATGTACTGCTGAAACATCCTTTTCAACTCTAACATATCTAAGAAGCTACATAAGAAACACTACATCTGAAATGCGTTTAAACGGACTACATTACACATATGTAAGTGAAGAAGTCTTAAATATTTTTCAAAAAAAAAAAAAAAAAAAAAGTGAAGAATAAATTTAACTTTGTAAAAACTTCATAGAAGAAAGAGAAATTTAGAAATTTGAAGCATAGAAATTTTCATTTCATTTTACTTGCTTCTTTTTTAACCTTTCTTAAACTGATTTTTCATTTATTAAATAATTTTTTATCAACTTTTCAATGGACTTGAATTTTACCAATTCTGGTAAAATCCAAGTAAGAATTGTTGTTCTCATGGCATCTTTATTATTTTTCTTTAGTGTTTTTTATTTTTGTATTTTCATAACTTGATAACAAAAATGATATAAATCTTTAAATAGTTTTAAATGAGAAATAAGATTATGTAATTTATTCTTTAGTTTTTACCAAATGGTAATTCTAATCTAAAGAAATTACTTCTGTCATGGCAATGAAGTTATCTTCTTCATTGGCAGAACAGCCCGAGGGGGGCAAGGTCGTCTGCCTACTAACAGATTTCTGGACAGGAGATGGTCCCTAATTGTACCGAATTTAAACTTAAATTCTTTTATATTTAATTTTAATTCTTATCTTGTATTTCATTTTATTTATATTTAATATTTTTAAAAAATTTTTAAGTACCATTTTTTAATTTTTTGAAACTTTTATCTTGTTATATTTTTATTACTAACCTAAAGCAGCCAGCCATAATTGTTAACTTTATCTATGAATTAAGATGAGGAGGTTAAGGGGTCTATCCCCATTGGTACTCCGTAATCGGTAAGTTGCCAGTTAGATAGGAGATGTGTGTGTGTGTTTTCAGGTTAGAGTTGTCAATCCTACATCCAACGCTCTATAGTCATACTAGACAGGGACCTACGATTTAAAGTGAACTCCGAACCCCTACAAACATTTATGGCAGCTCAGAGACTCGAACCCGATACCTGTGGCACCAAGCGCCAGAGCGCTAAATGAAGCTATGCATCCCTCAAAATTAATTTCTGAGTACGCCACTGATTTTACGTATATCTGTATGCGAGTTTATATGTGTGTTAAAATTACATGTATATTTGTATGCAAGTTTGTGAGTTAGCATGTATGCATGTTTGTGTTTCCGCATGTATACGCTTTTCTATATTTGTATGTATTCCCGTTTGTATGCGTGCGTATATATTCATATGAACTCTCATATATATTCACAAAATTTATGTAGAAACTTAGAGACATATGTTCGTATGTATCTGTGCGTATATATCCGTATGAGCTTGTGCTTTTATTTCCGTATGTACTAAAAGTTATGCAAGTTGTCGCTGACCTATGAATCAGGTTCGCGTTGCTACTGTACCATAAGTCGAGTCATCTATGCTAATTGGCTTTTTAATCGAATCATATTTATTATTTTTGAGATTGGCTTTGCATATGACAGCAAGAAAATATTTTTCCCTTACTATTATGAGAAAAAAAATGAATTATTAATGATACAACAATGAAGTAATTCCAGAACTTTGTTCTGTGTTTACTCCAAGATAAGTCAGCAGTTTTGCTTGCTGCCTGAAAGTAAATACTATTCGTTTCAGTTTAACTTTCTATTTTTGTGCAGCTTTATGCATATTATTTATTAAAAAAAATATCTATTTTGCCATTGATGTTTCTCTTTAAAAGATCTAAAAGATAGTTAAAATAATGAGAAATTTGGTTCTTCCGGTTCTTGAGTAAGGAGTTTCTTTGGGACTTAATAAATTCTGCGCTTTCAATGTTGAAAACATCCAGAAGTAGTTGAATTTTTTAAAATTTGTACAAATATTTTTATTGCATTTATTTTTTATTTTTGTTCTATGAGGTGGTTTTTTTCATTAATTTATATTATTTAAAAATGTGTTAAAATGTTTTTGAAAATAAAAATGAGAAATATTTACAAATATTTAAAATTTATATAGAAAATACTTGGGAAAAAAATTATCTGTGAAACTTTATGACTTAGTATGATTAAAATTTTATTGCATTTCATGTAAGAATAATAAAAATTATATTTTTATTACAAAAAAATTATTTAGTGGATGTAGTAGTATGCATGTAGAGCTTCGAGAATTGAGATCTTGGTGCAAACTCGACAAGTATTTTTTGGCTTGGAAAATGAAGTTAAAATGAAAATTTCCCAGACACCACGTTTGGGATTGTTTGTTCGAAATTGTTGTTCAATTGTTGTGATTGAAATTTGGTACAAAGTGAATAGAAGGCTACATGTAGTGAACCCTGAAGGCAGCACTGAATCTGCCACAAATCTGCTATTCTAGATGAGAAATGCAAAATGGCAGGCTTTTTGAAGACAAGAGAAGTGTATTAACATATCTTTTCATTGGCGCAACTTTTCATGGTGAGCGAAGTCCATCTGCCTATTGGTAGATTTCGGGACAGAAGATGTACGGGTTACGGTTGCCAGCCCTACGTCCAACGTTCTGCAATCATGACTGGGATCATGGTTTAAAGTAGATTCCGCACCACTACAAACTTCCATAGCACACCGAAATTCGAGCCCGAGTCCTGTGGTACGTGAGCACTAGAGCGCTAGTCACTCAGCCATCAGGTCCCTGTTAACATATCTGGTTCTGAAATTTCCATATAAAGAAGTTGTATAGATTCCCATTTATATTAATGATAATATATTTTATAGAGTACTTGTTTATTATTTCAGCGAAAGATGATGCAAATACATTATAATGAAAGATGGACATAAAAAAATTCACAGAATATACAGATTAAATTATGTATTAAAATATTTTTGTTTTAATAAATATTAATAAATAATTTTGAAACCATGTGTTGTAAAGGAAATATACAACAAAATACATTTTGAAAAATTTGACATTGTATTTTGGTCATTAAATAATAATGATAGATTATAGATTAATGATAAATTTTCCACTTAAATTGATAGCCACAGTTTTTTGACTTATATTAATATCCACAGATTTTTCACTTAAATTAAAAGAAAATTTAACAAATCCTGTTGTATCAATATTGTAGCATTTTTCTCACGGGAAGAATTGTAGCATTCCGTTCCCAAGAAGAGGAATGTATTTTTTAAGTAGTATATAATACCAACCTTTCACGCAAATTTGTCTGCAGACTAGCAGTTTTGAGGATACTTATATTACATGCTATTTGTGTTTTGTATTAATGAGAACAACCTGTCACTCAAATCTGATAGCAGATAATCAGTGTCAGTGGATAATAGATCATGAAATTAGCGAATGTCCGTGCGACCTTCACAAGTCGGAACAATTACAGATGGAATATGGATTACACTATGAGTTGTTTCATCCTGATTGGTGATTGATTATGGGCTGAAAAAGTGTTTACTCCAATGAGAAATGAGAGAAGCTAACCCCTCCCCCCTCTAGACGGATTTCCTCACAGGGAGGATTTTGGAGAAGGAAAAGGAGAACCCTTCGATTAATCGACAAGAAGAATTGTTTTCTTTTTTTTTCTGTAAAGGGACAGAAGGGTAAAAGGTCCCCTTGTGGTTTCTGTATCATGTCGTGCCATAACCATTAATCCCCTACAAATTTCTCACAGGGAGGATTTTGGAGAAGGAAAAGGAAAACCCTAGTCGATTAATCGACAAGAAGAATTGTCTTTTTTTTTCTGTAAAGGGACAGAAGGGTATAAAAGGTCCCCTTGTGGTTTCGTGTATCATGTCGTGCCATAACCATTAATCCCCATAATTTCCTCACAGGGAGGATTTTGGAGAAGGAAAAGGAGAACCCTGCGTTTAATCGACAAGAAGAATTGTTTTCTTTTTTTTTATTAAAGGGACAGAATTTTAAAAGGTCCCCTGTGGTTTCGTGTATCATGTCGTGCCATAACCATTAATCCCCATAATTTCCTCACAGGGAGGATTTTTGGAGAAGGAAAAGGAGAACCCTGCGATTAATCGACAAGAAGAATTTTTTTTTTTTTTTTCTGTAAAGGGACAGAAGGGTAAAAGGTCCCCTTGTGGTTTCGTGTATCATGTCTCACGGAATAACCATTAATCCCCATAATTTCCTCACAGGGAGGAATTTTGGAGAAGGTAAAAGGAGAACCCTGCGATTAATCGACAAGAAGAATTGTTTTCTTTTTTTTCTGTAAAGGGACAGAAGGGTAAAAGGTCACTCCCTTGTGGTTTCAGTGTATCATGTCGTGCCATAACCATTAATCCTCATAATTTTCACAGGGAGGATTTTGGAGAAGGAAAAGGAGAACGATTAATCGACAAGAAGAATTGTTTTCTTTTTTTCTGTAAAGGGACAGAAGGGCTGAAAAAAGATGTCCCCTTGTGGTTTCGTGTATCATGTCGTGCCATAACCATTAATCCCCCATAATTTCCTCACAGGGAGGATTTTGGAGAAGGAAAAGGAGAACCCTGCGATTAATCGACAAGAAGAATTGTTTTCTTTTTTTTTCTGTAAAGGGACAGAAGGGTAAAAAGGTCCCCTTGTGGTTTCGTGTATCATGTCGTGCCATAATTAAGCTCTACCACAGACCAATTGGACTATATTCGTTGTAAACTTGCAAGCTCTGAAAATATCCGTTCTTGGAGTTAACTGCACTTGTGAATCAAATTTAATTATTTAAATTTCATTTTTTTGTAAATAATAAATTGCAATAAATAGAATTCTGTATGTATATAAAATCATGTTTGTAAAAAATTGCAACACCATGAAGGAATCGTCATAATTGAATGAAATTTAATACACAGTTGAGTGGTAGTGGTACAAATAAATGATTAAATGTTCAAAGCAAACAAACAATAACAAGAGATCGGAATCAGTATTTTGTGTAGCCACCACGCGCCGCAATAAGTGCTGCTACACGACGTGGCATGGAGTCAAACAAATTTTAAAAGTCTGCCTGAGGAAGAGCATTCCATATTGTTTGTATGCGCACCCAAAGTTCGTCTGCAGTAGCAACAGGACGAGGATCACGAGCGAGACGCCGACCAACGAAATCCCACATGTTCAATCGGCGACATATCCGGGGAATACGCAGGCCAAGGAAGAAGCTGTACCTGCCGCGTTGCAAGAAGGATTGAACAGTCCTAGCGATGTGAGGGCGGGCATTATCCTGTTGAAATACAGCACCTGGCAAGCTTTGTAGAAAAGGAACAGCTTGGGGCTGTAGAACTTCACTGATGTACCGGTTGCTGTTCAGATTGCCCACAATTCTTAGCAATTGAGATCGTCCATGATATGCTATGGCACCCCAGACCATAACTCGGGTGTTCGCCCACTGTGACGTTCGATAATACACTCCGGAAGGTGGCGTTCACCGGCATAGGGTCTGACACGAATGCGGTCATCATGGTACCACAAATTAAAGCGGGATTTGTCAGAAAACACGACATGCTGCCAATCAGCACGCCAGTCTCTATGCTGAGCGGCCCATTGTAGCCGCAGGCGGCGATGGTTTAGCGTGAGAGGGATCCTGTATAAAGGAGTCCTTGCGCGCAGTTCACGCTGCAGCAGACGTCTACGAATTGATGAAGCACACAATGAAACACCTGTAGCTATTAAACACTGTGCTGCCAATTGTCTAGAGGAAGCTGTATGGTCCGTCAGCGCCATGCGGACCAGGTGTCTATCATCGCGAGCTGACGTCACATTTCGGGGTCCACTCCCGGATTTCCGAGTTGTCCGACACTCGTCCGTCCACTGCTTCCAAAGATGCATCACTGTGCTACTGTAACGCTGCACATGAGCGGCTACTGCATGATAAGACAATCCAGCTTCACGAAGGCCGATGTTTCTTCCCCGTTCAAACTCTGTAAGTTGTTCAAATCTCACTCTCTTTCATCGAAAAGGCATAAGTAACGATTGAGCTAACGTTTACCACTAGCAGATAACCACTGATAACCATACACGCCGCGCTACAGCCGTCTATTTATTCGGATCCATCCGCCGTTCAGAGGGCGCTGCTCCGCATACGCATGCGCTACGGATTTGAAATTCTAATCATTTGCATATCATGCGCTAATTTGCATTTCCTGAAAATTTCAGCTCACTCGCGTAAGTCCTTCATGGTGTTGCAATTTTCACAAACATGAGTTTATATATAAGGCTTGTAAATAAAAATTAAAGTGTTCCCATGAATCTAAAAGTGGCCTTCATGAAGCCGTTAAAGGTCTAGTATAGGCCCAGATTTTTACAATATAGATTTAGTGGCTTAGTAATCGTAAATAATTTCGTAATTTTAAAAATTATTTATATTCGTTTTACGTTTTAAAACAAGCTAAAAATGGAATTTCAATTCTTTTTCTTATAGTCCTATTCGATAAATAAATAAATGTTTAAAAAAAACTGGCCGCATCTTTAACTCAGCCATACAATTACGTTTTCATGCTATAAAAAGGCAAATGATTCCGTAAGAGCTTATAGAAAGCTGCGCAATCACTTTTATGAATCTGGCAACAGCTTCTTATTCAAGCCACCAGCAACAACAACATCGTTTGAATTGCTTCCAATTGTGTCACTTCAGTTCCACTTGCAGAAAATTATGACTTCCTGACGCAGATTTTCCCTATGTCGGCGTCGATAAGAGTTTTGGAAGAGTTTCAAAGGAGCAGAGTTCTCGAAACTATTTTCGAATTCCTTTGGAGAGGAGACACAATATATTGAAAAGTGGGTGAATGTAGACGGCAGCCTGTAGGTTCACCCTGCCAGCCACTTGCTAAAATTAAAATTCCCACTCATGCGAGACAAAATATTTGTTCTATTTTTTTTCCTTCTTAGGCCTAGCACGTGGAAAAAAAATTGGAGCTCATGCATGTAAACAAAACATTTACAACATCGTCGATCTCTAAATTTAAAATGAAAATATGGGTGTTTTGAAACAAAAATTCAGTTCGCAGACAGTTTATAACACCCAAAATGTTATGCGTTGAATAAATAAACATTTTTGATAATGATATACGTCTACTTAAAACGTTAAAAAAAACCCCAGAAAATATTGCGAATGTTTTCCCAGAACGTATTAACTAGCAAATATCAGTTTGGAACGAAAGTTATGTTCTTTTTTTTTCCCAATTAAAATAAAACCGAACACTTAGCCAAAAATATATTTGTTTAACCATCTATAGAGTCACCATTCTTTGAAATGACATCATTCCTTCAGGTTTTCGTTATCTTCTCTTTAAAACTATTTTGTTTTGCCTTAATGAAAGAATGTAGTTTCATTTCAACATTTTTTCTTGAAGTCAGCCTAAACACTGCAAAATGATTTTGTAAACTTAAAAAAAAAAATGGGTAATCTTTTGGAACGAGGTCGAGGGTAAAGGGTTGGTGAAGAAAAATTTCCCAGCAGAATTCTTCTGGAAGACTTTTACAGCCAACTAATATGGTATTTGCCATTGTTATGCTACTGGAGAAGAACACGTATTAACTAGCACATAACATTTTGGAACGAAAGCTCTGTTCCTTTTTTCCCAATTAAAAAATAAAACCGAACACTTAGCTAAAAAATATATTTATTGAACCATTTATAGTCACCATTCTTTTAGTGACATCATTCACCATTCTTTTCAGTGACATCATTCCTTAAAAAAACTGAACACTTAGTTAAAAATATATTTATTTAAAAATTTTTTTCTTTTTAATGTAATTTTTCTTTTTTGTTTTGTCATGGAAAAGAATATAGTTTCATTGTTTCTTAAAGTCACACTGCAAAATGATTCTGTAAACTTCTAAAAAAAAGGGTCATTCTTTCGTAACGAGGACGAGGGAATAGGGTTGGTGAAGAATAATTTTACCAGTTGAATTCTTCTGGAAGACTTTTATAGCCATCTAATGTGGGATTTGTCATTGTCATGCTACAGGAGACTTTTCTATTTATCAAAGAAGGACGCTTTTCCTGCCAAACTGATTCTAAGTATCTTAACTGCTGACAATAAACTTCAACATTTATTGCTTGCTTATCCTATAACAGTTAATAATGAACAATTCCTTTCAACCCTTACCATAAAAGTGTCTTCAGACCCCTTCGACACTGCTGGATAGGCTTGAATTATGGCTAAATCACTTTCTTTTGAGCTTTTTATAGACCAGGAGTAGCTAATCAAAAGATCTTGCAAGCAACTTTGAAATGCCTCATAACTCTGCGGGCCGCATATAAAATTATATATCCCCTATTAGATTTAGACCCACTAGAGACATTTTTTCGAGTGAAAAAATTGAAACATAATGAATTGTTATTTTTGTGTTTACTATTATTCTCACATGTAAACATAGACATTATAATCATAATGATATTAAATGCACATTGTAAAGAAATATATGTTCAGACTGTAACCGTATTTAGATTCTTTGTGTAATATTTCGTTCTCCCGTAAGAGGGCGCTTTTCCATTCGTCAAGTGTTTTTCTTCATGTATCGTTTCTTAGTTGAATAATAAATTTCTTTCAAGAACGTTGTGCCTCTCCTTTTCATCTTCACCAATATATAATACTAAAAATGAAATATAAAAAATATATAAAAATATAAGCGAAATAGAAAGAATTAAATCATTCAAATATATTTATTTTACTATTGCGATATTAGTTTCTCCACTCTTTCATTTAGCGTTGCAAATCGATCTCAATTTGATTATTTGCACATGGTAATGGGTGTTGTGTCCATTATGTATGAGCGTGTTTTGTGTTTGGTTAATTTCATTTTCGAAAAAAACGATTCGCAGTTGTAAATTGAACAACTTTTGATATCAGATTTCTCAAATTGGAAATTTTCTCTCTCTCTATATATATATATGTGTATATATATATATATATATATATATATATATCAATATTTGTCATATATTCGCTAAAATATTATTTTAAATTGAAAGTTAATTTTTTCTCATAATTTTGAGAGTTAATTTTGAATATATGGATGCAAATAATGCATTTTTTTAATACATTGGTTTTCACTACTTTGGCCATTATAAAATAAATATATTGTGTAAAAGTATAATAAAATTCACGGGCCGGAAAATGTTCATGGCGGGCCGCGGTTGGACACCGCTGTTATAGAAAATCCACTAATTTATCATGGATATTAAAAAGTGAATCGGTGTTATGCTGTCTTAACTGTTCTTAAAAATTGGGCAGAACTTTCGTTACAAGCTAATGCATAAAGGAATAGATAAGCGCTATACTAAATAGCTTATAAAATAAAGTTGACACCGTCTATATGAAAATATCACAAGAGGCATAACATTGGTTAATTTTATTGTTAATTTTTTCAAGGATATTTGAAAGAATATAAATTTCTAAACATTGGTATAGATTGTATATATTTCCGAGTGTATTCCTTTCTGACGTATTCAGAAATCACGGAGAAAAAGTAAATAATAATCAATATTATATTTCTTCTACATTCGAACAACAGCCCCATGGTGGACCAAGGCTGAAAAACTGCCTATAAACAGATTTCGAGACAGTAGATGTTTTTTTTCTAGGTAGAATTGTCAACCCTTCGCCCAACAGTCATATTAGACTGGGACCTACGATTTAAAACAGGGGTGGCCAACTCAAATGATATTGCGGGCCACTTTGAAAATGCGTCCCAACTCCGCGGGTCGCATATAAAATTATACATCCCCATATTAGATTTAGATCCACTATAGACATTTTTGGAGTGAAAAATTTAAACATAATGAGCTATTATTATTTTTTTTTTTGTTTACTATTATTCTTACATGTAAACATTGATAATGTAATAATAATGATATTAAACGCCCACTATAAAGAAATAAATAACACTGAAAATAAAATACAAAAATATATAAAATATAAATGAAATAAAAAAATTAAATGATTAAAAAATATTTATTTTACTAGTGTGATATTTGTTTCTCCACTCATCATGAGTTCTCAGAACATAATTTAATTATTCTGCGAACTTGTAACTGTAAACTCATAAATAAAACAGGCAATACCTGTTATATATTCGCAAGAATATTATTTTAAAATCAAAGTTAATTTGTCCCATAATTTCGATAGTTAATCTTTGAATATATGGATGCACACAGAAAGTATTTTTTAATACATTGGTTTTCTCTACTTTGACCATTATAAAAAATATATTTTGTACAAGTGTGATAAATTTCACGGACCGGAAAAATGTTCATGGCGGCCCCGGGGTGGCCACACCTGATTTAAAGTGCATTCTGAATCACTGCAAACATCCATAGCACCATCGGTACTCGAGTTCGAAACCTGTGGCACCGAGCGCTAGTCACTCGGCCATCTGGACCCAATATTATACTTGTTTCGTTGAAATTTTTATAAAAATTACTAATTTTATATTACTATCTCAATTTTTTTTATTATTGTATTTAATCTATGAATTAGTTACAATTATAAATATTTATAAGAAATTTTTGTAGGATATTTGGTAGTATGATGTGCTAAACTCGTAAAATAGATTCAAATTTTTTTTTCAAAAAAGACTATAAAGCGCATTATTTTGATATCAAAAAAAAAATAATAAACACAGCTATGCTTTTAATTTTTGAAAAATAATTTATGTCTTCGAACGATTTTTATTTCATTGGATCTCGATGAAATCCTAACTAAAAAAATAACTTTGTACTTTCGTCTTATTTATGAACAATTTTAGGATTTGCAGAATTAACAAAAGTAGTGGAATACATCCTCTCAAATATGTCTAGGGAAATCATTAACTAGAACGTTGATCTAAAATTTGAAACGAAATTATATACTTGAAGACTTAAAATTACCAATAAAAGAAAATGATAAAAGGACGTCTATTAATAAAGTATATTTAAACGTATTAAGGATAGTGGCAATGAAACAAAGAGCAAATTGTGATGTACTCTAGTAAAGTCCAATGAAACTACAAACAAAATTGAAATACCACGAAGAAATTTAAGATGATCTATTATGAATGATTTAAGTACGAAAAGCAAAAATAATGAAACCAGGAACTACACATACATTACTACCAGGAAATATAGAGTCAATTTTTTGACAAACATAGCAATTAAATTCAAATAAAATTAGAGCAATCACATTATTATTTAAAAATTAAAGTAAATTAATTCAATTAAGTTAGCAATTCAATTAAAAATGCGCTCAACGTGGGGCACCAGTGTGAAAGGAGAGAATAGGGTTAATTATGTTGGGTCCAAGTTAAGTAGCAATTATTTATTGAAATTTCAGTTACATAAGAAGAAACATTAAAGTTATTTATAAACAAATAATATGAAAAAAAAAAATTAAAGTCAATTCCTTTTTTTTTTACTATATTGCAGAAAAGCCCCTTACAAATAAAGTTGAAATTTTGCTTTTACATCTGGCGCCATCTATTATTAGATGCATGCAACTTAAATATAGAAAAAAAAAAAACTAAAATTAATTAATTAAATTTAATTATTAATAATTAATTAATATTTAAAAAAAAACTGTATTAACATCAAGTGTCCTCCACTACACGTTCAAAAAAATGTATTTGAACTTGAGTGGATGAATAAAAAAAGTATTTTATTAACGATTGAAAATTTGAACAAGATATATATAGGGAGAGTTTGAACTGATAGAAGGAATTGATTTAAAAAAAATTTAAAGTGTTGCATCCATCCACACCAGAGAGTTCTTAGCCATTCCTGAAAAAGTTCGTTGTATTTATAGAGGGCGTTGCTGGTATGCTGCAATAGCTGTTGCCACGTATATGAAAGGAATGGTTACATGTTTAATTACAAATAATAATTCTACTTGTGTTTTTAGATCCATAATTCTGATTTTTAAAGAAAACTCTAATTAGAAATATTATACGTAGTCTTCTGCAACGTTTTTGATAAACTACGACAAAACTATGCAGCAAATTAAAATTAGTTATAAAGCTAATTTTGTAGGATAATTTGATCATAGAAAGCATTGGAAATAACCATAATTTTATTATAGACACAATTGAGTCCATTGCAACCCGTTCTGTATTGCTTCAAATAGAGAGTGTGTGGTGACATTATCAATTTGATGCAATGCTTATGAACGATTTTTAAAAATATTTTCCTTTAAGTTGCCCGTAGGAAAAATAAAACACGTAAAATTGAAGCATAATAACATTATAATGATTTAACAAAGGAATGCAAAGATGTGTAAAGACGGATCTCATGCATTCATTGTAACTTGATTCTAGTTCGCACTCGAACTACCAACAACAACAACAACAACAAAAACTTCCTAAAATAATATTCAATTTTTTTTATTTAATTTCTTTTACACGTAACAAAAAATAAATAATATAATATAGAAATAAATAAAGAATTTAATACGAATATTAAATTAATTGAATAAGTGTTTTAGTATTTGGTTCAATACAGTTTTCATTCGCTAATTTCTTTTATATTCATGCTAAAAAATGTTTGTTCATAAATTTCATCGTGATTTTAACGTGTTAACTCATTTTAATATATTATATAACAACAACCAGATTTATTTTGTTGAGTTAAATTTTGAAATGAAGCATGGTTTTTTTGCATTAATATCATAAAAATGAAAGAATTTTTTTCTAATGCAGCTGGTAATAAGGACAGTTAATCTTTATGCCATAAGCAAGGGTTGCACCACTGTTACACATTTAACACTACCCAGGCGGTACGTGTAGCTTGAAGATATGCTACAGACGAGAGTAACATTATCCCTGCAACGGTCTACGATCATATTAAACCGGGACCTATGGTTTAAAGTGGATTCCGAACCACTACAAACATCCATGGTATCGCTGGGACTCGAACCCATAAAAACCTGTGGTACCCAGCGTCAGGCAGCTAAACAATAAAAGAAAAATTGTATAGATACATATTTTTCATCTAGGCTAAAATGTTACTGACAAAAGTTATAATCGTTAGATTTTGATTAGAAGGTTTAGTTAGAAGGTTTGATTTGATTTGTCGCTCTACTGTCATCACATGCACACGAGGGCTAAACAGACTGGGTCCTACAGTTTAAAGTGGATTCCTCGCCACTCCCAAACATCCATGACACCAGCAGAATTCGAACCTGGAGCCTGTGATACCAAAGGTCAGAGCGGTAGCCAATGGGCCACTAGAGCGCATGATTCGTATAGGCTTTAATAAAATAGAAAACAACGAATAAAATGTTTTCTAACATTTAAATATTTACTTTTTCATTAAATAAAGCTGGATTGTGTTTAACCTTCCATTAAAAAAAAAAACATAAAGTGTAGTATTTTTAAAGTAAAAATTATCATGTGGCTAACCGCTAGAGAAAAGCAGCGGCACGCCATATTTTGGTCAGCCCTGATTTAAATGGATCACCTTGAATTTATATATATCTTGCAAATTTGATATTTTAGTTTTGGTTTTGCAACCAAAAAGCAAATTCTAATATGAAGCTTATTTTTGTAAGTTTGCTATAAAACTACTGAGTATAAAACTTCCATATCTGAAGATAAGAAACGGCAGAAAAAGTTTTTCGACTTTATGGAAAAATTTTCACCTAATCGACCTTTGAGATGTCACTTTGATTCGCTTTCAGAACTTTGAAGATTACACAAAAAATATAATAAATTTATTTCATCGTTTTCACATTCTTCATCTTCAAATTCCTTTCTCCTATTGATAAAGCGACATAATCTGATCTGAGTAAGAAAATAAACTACTTCAATATATATGATAAAAATGCCCTTCTCAAGGTTTCATATGGCGTTTTAGCCATATGAAGGCCAAAGGTCAGAAATACATTTTATCTTTTTCGGTACATGTATATCTATATATAAAAAAAAAGATGTACATGTACAGAAAAAAAGACTGGGATTTGAATGGAAAAGACTGAAGGTTATGTCCAAAATCAACATGTACTAGTATATATTGGTTTTGGGTATAAATCTTCTCAGTAAATCAAAAATAATTATTGAAATGAAAAGGTTCAAATAGCCATTAGAACTGTTCATGTGTTGAAGAGATGGTTTGCTAAGATAAATGATATAAATAATTTCTATTAATGGTTTCTCTCGTAAATATAATCTTTTGTATTATTCTTCTTGTTAAGCCCATTTGATTAAATAAATGTAAACTATATTCATTAAAACAAGGATACTAAAATCTTCTAATAATCTAAAATCTTCCTTCCTTAATTTAAATTACGTCAAATTATGCAATCCTTGTTGACCGCCCATTTTTGTACATTATTTTCTGCTTGTAGTTAACCTTTCCTTAGCGCTCTGGCGCTCGGGGCCACAGGTTTTGGGTTTGAGTCCCTACGGTGCCATGGATGTTTGTAGTGGTTCGGCATCCACTTTAAACCGTAGGTTCTTGTTTAATAAGGCTGTCAAGCGTTGGGCGTAGGGCTGACAACCATATTCCGTAAAAACAAAACATCTCTTGTCTCAAAATCTGCCAGTAAGCAGTCCGCAAGATGTTGCGCCACTGCTGATGATGATAATGACGAGTTTAATGATAATTTTAGACAAACTTTATATGTTTTATTCACATTAGTTTCGTAATGGTTATCATTTTGTTGATATTAGCGGTAACTTCAATATTTTCGATCTGGAAAGGACAAATGTCGTATTACAATGCTTGCAAAGTTTATTTTGTTTTTCTAAAAATATTCCTTAATGACGCAAGAATATATTAAAATCATTAAAAATATCAGTTTTGAGTCATTTTTAAGAAAGAAGGAATACGATTTTATTATTATTACGATACATTTTTTACGATTAATAATTTTTTTTGATGAATTTACCAGAAGAACGAACAATATTCTAACTGGTAATATTTATTTATATGCTCATTCGAAGTTTGAGAATTGTATATAAATTTTACCACAAGGCTTTAAATTATTGCCAAATTTAATGCTTGATATCTCAGGTGGGCAAAATATCTGAAAATCTAAAAATAACAAGCATTTTAGTACTAAATAAGCATCTTAGTACTGTATTTAATTATAATACAGTACTAAGATGCTTGTTTTTAGATTTTATGTATAAATGTAAGGATGTAATTACATTCCAATACATTTAGATTTTATTAACTGTCGATTCTTCGAAGGAAACCTAAGATTTTTAGAGTTTCCTCCGACAGAACGTACATACAATCTTTTGATCTGAGCACTCGACAAACAGCTTCAGGGGAAATTGAGTAGAAAATTTTTCAGTTTAAGTCCTGTAGAAATTTTTGCAATATTGAAATGTGGGGTTTTTTACAAATTTTCTAACTAAAAATCTCTTCACATTGAGTTAACTTTGCAGGACGACCATTTCGATAATTAATTTTATCTATGTTTATCGATTTCTCTTAAAATAATGTTCGCGCCTCTTAAGACAATGAAAATTCTTCTACATTTATGAAAATTGGGAATTAAATATAGCGAAAAGAGGAAGAACAGTTTATTCATTTTATTTTTGTACAATTCCCCCCCTCCCCCAACAATTGTGGGTACAGAAACGCTCAAACAGTTTAGTGTTTATGTATCTTTTTATAAGAATACATTTTTTCTTCTATTTCTAAATATTGTAAGGGCTTATTAAGCATCATAAAATTAATTCATTCAAAAATAAGCACTTATTAAATGAGAAAGATCAAAAACTACTGCCTTTTTCCTACACCAGGTCCTTGTGTTCCTTATAGTATATCATATCTTAAGAAAAAATTATCTATATATTCTTTTCTAGGAGGATTTTTTTTTTTTCGATTAAATGTTCATATATATATAATGCTCTAATGCAGCTGACAAACACTTAGAAAATTGTCTTGGACGCCTTAAGGCAAGCGCTGCACAGACGTTACTCACTTAGCACTACCCAGGGAGGTGTAGCTTGAAGATAGGTTACGGACGCGGAGTAACAATACCTCCGCGATGCTCTACGATCATGTTAGACCAGGACCTACGGTTTAAAGTGGATTTCCGAAATCACGGCGGTGCCGTAGATGCTTGTAGTGACAAGCATCTACGGCACTGCTGTCCTCGAACCCGGAGCCTGTGGTACCAAGCGCCAGAGCGCTAGTCACTATATAGCCACTATATATATATTGGAGTAATTACTGCAATCTGCAAAGAAAATTACCAGGAAGAACTTACTGTTCGCCCGCACTATGATAAACAATCACTGTTGAGGTGCTTGTTCATGTACTGTCCTTTCAAATATGAAAATATGAGTCCAATTTGCCTTTTTCCTTGTTTTATTTGAACATATTTAGCACAGCAATACTTAACACACATATAAATCTATAACAAATTATTATTCATCTATAATTTACATTATAAATCTATTTATACCGATTCCAAGTGAGGTCTTGTCACAGCCAATTCCAATTCCAATCTTATGGGTTCCCTATCGGATAGGGAAGACACGCGTTATGGTTTCCTTCTTGAAAGATTATCAAGTATCAATGGCAAAAATTGCCACACTCATACTAGTTCAGCACTTTACCAATAAATCATGAATCGGATAGAAATTGACTTCGAATATAGAAAGTCTATATTTGCAATCCTCACTTTATTCAATTCCTATTATTAGATCACACTCTCCCTATATATATATCTTGTTCACATTTTCAATCGTTCATAAGATACTTTTTTATTCATCCACACAAGTTCAAATACATTTTTGAACTTGTAGTGGATGACACTGAATGTGAATACAGTTTTTTCAAATATTAACTCATTAATTAAATTTAATTAATTAATGTTAGTTTTTTCAGATTCTAGTTGCATTTATCTAATGCCAATAGATAGCGCTAGATAAATTTAAAAAATGAATGAAAATTATTTATAAAGGACTTTCTGCAATAGAGTGAAAATAAAGTAGAAATTGATTTTAATTTTTTTTTTTTTTTTTGTTTGTTTAAAAAAGCAAATTGTGCTGTTAATTTTTCTCGGCTTACCTCGAGATTATTTGATGAGGAGGTAATTATTTAGTATATAAATGCTACAAAGTTAGTATTTTATTTTTAAATTAACTTTTGTTCCGAATTAGTATTATTATAGTGTGTTGCGTCCATTTTTCAAAATATTTTATCGTCACTCTTCCTGTAACAAAAAGAAAAGTACCACATCCGTTCTTCTTACTAGAAATCGATTTCAAAAGCTAGAAAAAAGGAAGACAAAAAAAAAAGAAGAGAAAGTAAAAGGAATGAAAAAAAAAGAAAGAAACATTCTAACACAGCTAAATTTTCTGAAAAAAAGTAGAAAAACAAGTGTAAGAAAAAGAAAAACTTACCAATCTATCAATCTGTGAAAACAGCTGTATATAATGCCCTAAATATGACATTTAGCACTAACGTGATTTTTTTTTTTTAACTTGCAATAAATCCTTCAATGAAGATATGATACATAATTGTTTAAACTGTTTGTTAATATTGTATGACAAATGATATTCATTCATTTTGGGTTTTTGAGTATAACGAGAAAAGGCAAGAGGATTTAGAGCTATTTATAATAAATTATTCTAATGTACAGGTTGGGCAACCAAATTGTTGCTAGATGTAGTTGGATTAAGATATTTGAGGTACAGGTTGGAGAACTCGCAGCTTTACAACACACGCTCACACACACGCACACACGCTCACACACACGTCACACGCTCACACACATACAAAATTCAACACATTTAAAGACATACACTTATAGATTCGTGGAAGGATTGGGCTTAAACCAAAATTCCGATATTCAGCTACGACATTGTCATAGTCATTGACATCGTTTTAGACATTGTCGTCCAGTTAGTAGAAGCAACATGCATTCAGTTTCATATATTGTAGGAATAATCAAAATTTCACATATTTTTCCATATTTGAAACCAAATCTATATTTTGTGCTTGATAGATTTAGTCCTGTGGTACTTTTTCATTATTTACATAGTTTTGTAATTTCTTTATCCATGCCTGAGGCTTTTCAGTGCACTGAAATAACTTCAATAAGAACAATTCACAGTTTGTAATAATTTTTATTAATTTTTTATAACATTGAAAAATTTAGAACTTTTATCTATTTAGAACTATTTATTATTATATTGTGTGAAAAAATTATTAAAAAAAATTGTATTTCATACTATTATTAATGAAATTAATTAATTGTGAAATAAATTATATGTGTTTTTAAACGAATTTTCAATAATTAAATGCATCCATTTTAGTATTCTAATTTTAATCAAAGAATTGTATTTCAGCTGTTTAATCAATTGTTATTAAAAATAATCAGAAGTGTATTCTATTTTTCATATAAGAAAATTCAAAGTCTAGATTTTTTAATTTCAAATTTTATTAATGCTGCAGTTTACATTCTATGTTTTCGATCGATCGAATTCTAAAATAAAAATAAAAAGTTACTATGCCAGAAATCATTCCTTATACCAGGGGTGGCCAACTCTTGGCCCGCCTTGAATATTTTTTCCGGCCCGTGAGATTTATCACACTTTTACAAAATATATATATTTTATAATGGCCAAAGTAGTGAAAATCAATGTATTAAAAAGTACATTATGTGTGCATCCATACATTCAAAAATTAACTGCCGAAATTGTGAAAAATTAACTTTGATTTTAAAATAATATTCTTGTGTATATATGACTGATATTGAAAAATATTGATAATATAAGACATATGACAAATATTGATATATAGAGAAATTCTTCAATTTGAGAAATCTTTTCTTTTTTTTTTTGCATTTTTTTGCTTTTTTGCAATTTGCTTTTAGTTCAACTAACACCTGCGAATCGTTTTTTTTTTCGAAAATGAAATTGACCCAACACAAAAACACTTCAAACATAACGGACGCAACACCCATTACTATGCGCAAATACCCAAATTGAGATCGATTTGCAAAAACTAAGTGAAAGAGTGGAGAAACAAATATCGCATTTTTAGTAAAAAAATATTGTTTAATGATTTCATTTTTTTATTTCATTTATATTTATATGTTTTTTATATTTTCTTTTAGTGTTATAAATTTATTTACAATGCGCGTTTAGTATGATTATTATTATGTTCTACATTTTTACATGTAAGAATAAAAGTAAACAAAAAATAAAAACTCATTATATTTCAATTTTTCACTCCAAAATAAATGTCTCTAGTGGGTCTAAATCTAATAGGGGGATATATAATTTTATATGCGCCCCGCAGAGTTCGGATGCATTTCCAAAGTGGCCCGCAAGATTCATTTGGGTTGGCCACCCCTGCCTTACACCAATGATTTTCACTGTGTGTGTGTGAAAAAGGTAGAAAAAGAGGCTATCCCCAGCGGTTAACGCATGGATTGAACTTGAAACGGGCAGATTCAAACAGATATATATTTCAAATAAAGTAAATTACTTTAAATAAATTTACTAATTATAACTCGGAAGAATATTTCGATGAATATAGGCTTCAAATCTTTGATTTCGTAATTAATAATTGATCTCTGATTGATAGGAAATTCCTGATTTTATGTTTAAAAAGGTTTAATGTGATCCATGATTACATCATTTATGCGTGAGTATATATATATATTATTTTATGGGCTACTATCAAAACAGTCAAAATAAAAATTTTTCGAATTTTTTTAATATATGTTCTGAACAAATGATTTTAAAAGCAAATCACCATTTCAATCAATATATATATATATGGCTTGATGATTAAATTACTGATTATTAGAAAAATAATAATAATATTCTTTTAATAACCTGTTACATTTCAATAAATATACTGGATTAATATTAATTATTAATAATATTATGAATGCTTTAATTTTTAATAAAAAATAATGTGCTATTTATTTACTATCAATATCTCATAAAATTGATTTAAATATAAAACCTTCTATGATACATTAATTATAAAACTTTTTTTATTTAATATGATTATGATTAATCAGGGATTGCAACGGAATACGATTATATTTTAGGGGGAACCGAGCTAAATTTACCTGCTTTGAGAACGGAAGGAAAATCACTAAAGTAAAATGTCTGCGACTCACTTCCGAATACTTGCATGAAAAATCGATTTTCAAAGAATTTAATGAAAAACCGTGCTGCCATCTATGATTTCATATATTAACTATAATTAAGAATTTATTGATTCATTTAAGAATTGCACTAAAATGAAAATAATAAATAAATATAAATATAAATAAATCGGGGAAAAAAAAAAAAAAAAAAAAAAAAAAAAGAGTACGTGATGAAAGAAAAAAAAAAAAAGAATGATAGAAAGAAAACGAATCAGCCAAATAGAAAAAAAAACACTATATTAAAATTATTACTAATTTATTTATTCCGAAATATTCTAATTATGAAATATTTATGCTTATAAAATAATTGCTTAATCTAATATTTAAAAAAAATTAATTTTAATTAAAAAAATTATTCAACAATAAAAATTATTGCCATCGTGCTTTTTCTGATGAAATCAATCTACAACGAAATTTTTATTATTTATTGTTATCGATTTATTTACCTTTCTTTGCTTTTTTACTGTGATATTTCATGTAAATTCATGAGATCAGTTATTGAGAGCTGTGAGAAACATTAAAAACAACAATTATTTTTGAGTCGTCCCTTAAGGTAGTTGAAAACTATTTCCTCTTATAAACTGTACAGCTGCCAATTGGAAAAATATTTGCCCACAAGGCACCGATGGGATTCGAACCCATGATCTCCTGTTTACTAGACAGGCGCTTTAACCAACTAAGCCACGGCGCCCCTTTAATGCGGTCAACTTTATTGATTATCTGTGCTATAACTATGTTTATTAGTTTTTGATAAATTAGGTAAAAATACGTACCGTTGGAAGATGTTTAAAAATTACATTTTCTACGAACACATGGAATAATTTTATTCATTTTATCCATAAAAGCATAAATCTAAAAAACAAATTTTTTTCTTTTCGTTGCTTTAATTATTTATTTTATCGATGCTTTGTATTCAAAATTCTATACTGAGCTATAATATTATATATTTAGCTGTTTATATTTGTTGTCTGAATTTTATTCAGTTAAAATAACTTATAATATGTTGGTAAAAATATTTAATCATTTTTTTTTTACTTTTAAAATATTTTTCGTTTATGGTTTATTTAGGAATTAGAAACAGCTTATATTTAAGTGAATTTTTTAAAAAGCAAATACATTATAGGAAAAATAAATAAATAAAAAAAAAAAAAAAAAAAATGTAAATAAATAAAAAAATTTTAAAAAATACTTCTTTCATCATATGAACGAATATTTTCAAATTATTATTGGTTTTTATTTTAGTATTTTTTATATTTTACATAATACATTTACTAAGTGATTATGATTATCCTTTGCATAAATCACTAATCATAACCTCCATAAATTCTACAAATTGCGTTAGATTAACGTAATATTATAGAAATTCCATGTTATATAAAGATTTTTTATTTCTCGAACGTAAAATCGTTAGAATGAAACAATTTTGTGGAAATTCCGTGTTATAAAATTTTCAGTTATTCTAAAACCCTTTAGGTGAAGCCGCAGTGTTAAGAATTCGTGATGCTATATCAAAAGGGTATTTCTATTCATTTAAATAATTTTTTTCTCTTAGCTGTAATTGATAGGTATGTATATTACAATAGCATGTAAAAAATATGTTTTGCAATTTGGTTATATAGTATATATGTTAAAATAAGTTTTGCAAGAATATGTTTTACAATAGCAATCAAAATTTTCCTGGTTTTATTTTATAATTTTTTTTTTTGCATTTTACATAATACATTTTCTAAGTGATTAAGATTACTCTTTGCATAAATCACTAATCTTATGATCTTCTCAAATTCTACAATTGCGTTAAATTAATGCAATAATGTACAAATGTCGTGTTATATGAATATTTTTTATTTCTCGAAAAACAGAATAGTTAGAACGAGAAACAATTTTGTGGGAATGCCGTGTTATAAGATTTTCAGTAATTCTAAAATTCTTTTGGAAGTGAAACCACAGTGATATTATATAAAAAGGTATTTCTATTCATTTAAATACCTTTTTCTCATCGTTGTTGTTGGTAAGTATGTTGTATTACAATAGCATGTGAAAAATATGTCTTGCAATTTGGCCTGCTCTCATTTACCACACTGAGTGGTAAACACGTGTGAAGCACGTGCAACGTGGAGTTCCCCAAAAGATTGGCAATCCCCAACAACCTTGTTTTGTTTACCTTGAGGTAGGCGCCGAAATGTCGAAGCCGAGGGGAATGCTTACCTGCAGAAAGTAGTGTGGCTGTCGAATAAAAAAATTAGTTTAAAAAAATTCATTACTGTTGTTTTTCTCCCATTCACAGAGACGAATAGAGTCAACTGTACGGATTAGAAAGTCCGAAAAGGAAAAAAAATCAATTACTTGGAATCACGTGATCTCTCAACTGCCGATGGAGTGGGATGCAGGTGATTGAGTCGTGAAAATGTTTACACATGAACCCGTGTCTAGGAACGTCTAGATAATGTCTCCGACTTCTTTTATTTATTTATTTATTTTCGATACAATAAACCTCGTACGATATTTTGGGAATAGAAGAATCACAATGGATTTAATCTTTACTTTTTAAAGTTTTTTAATGGTAGATTAAATTAAAGAGGAATTTTGATTTTATTTATAGTAGTAATTATCCTAAGTACTACTTCAAAATTTTGTAATATATAATTTTAAAGTTGTTACATATATACATATATATCAAATGTTTATCATCTGTTAATAAAAAAAAAAAAAAAAATAAATAAAAAAAAAAAAACCTAAGTAATATAAAAATTATTTTTTAAAGTCAATTCCTACTTTTCTTTTCATTATATTGCAGAAAGTATTTCATAAATAATTTTCATTCATTTTTTAAGTTACAAAAAATTCTCTCTCTCTCACACACACACACTTTCCATCTCTCTCACTCATTTATTCACATGTTTCATTTTCCATTTGTTCCCTCCTTGACTCAAACTAGAACCCAGAATGAAAAAAAAAAAAAAAAGAATCTGAAAAAGAAATTTTTTTCCAGCGGTCTACACGCTTCGTCACTGACGGTATTTATTGTAAAATTTATATCCTGCTAAATATCATATATAAGCGAAAACTTTTTCTTCCATATAAAAAGAAAATTAATTAATTACATTTAATTAATGAATTAATATTTGAATTAACTGTGTAAGTGTCATCCACTACAAGTTTAAAAAATGTTTTTGAACTTGATAGGATGGATACAAGGTATTTTATTTAACAACTGAAAATTCGAATAAGATATATAAATATATATAGGGAGAGTGTGAACTAATAGTAGGAATTGAAAATGCTTAAGTAGCGTCCGTGTTAATCATATGTATATTAGTTTTATTTTAATAGTTATTCAATTGATTCAATTTTTATTTCACTGTTATTATATGATTTCTTCTTCCTGTAATTTATTTTTAATGTCATATCAATACAATAAAAATAATGAAAATAAACAATTCGCCATTAGAAACATTAATTAGTAGGATCTATAGTAAATATAATAAACAATACTACTATATAGTATAGTAAAACATTCATATTTGAGGTCAATGCAAAAATAATGTTTGTAAAAAGTATTCTAACTTAAAAATAATAGGCTCCTTGTTTCATTTGATCTTATTTTAATACTTAAATTACAGTTTTTGAAGTAAAATTAAAAGATTTTTATACTAAAAAAAAAAAATCTAAAATAATCTCAGATTCAGCCTATTACGTTATTGAGGATAAATATACAATTCATTCTAAAAAATGAATTAAAAATTTTTATTGTAAAGCAATATCGTAATAAATGGAGTAAATAAAATGCAAATTCAGATTTGTTAAGAAGATAGTAAGAAAATTTATTGCTTAGCGAAAAAGAAAATAGCAACTCCAATATTTGATAATTATTTAAAATTTTCTTTTTAATTTCATGTTAATGAAAAAAAAATGCCAAAATTTTTATACTATATTGAGATTTAACTCAAAATAAACATAAATTTAGATTTTTAAGTGTAATAAATCCTTATTTAACTATTCTACTTTAGTAAGTAATTTAAATTACTCTATAAAGTACATTAAATTAAATTATTTTATTGATGATGGTGATTTAAGATTTATATGATTTTATGATTACATATGCATAGAGGCCTGATTGTAGAGTGACTGGCGCTGGGGGCCACAAGTTTCGGATTCGAGTCCCGGAGATGTCATGGATGTTTGTAGTAGTTCGGAATCCATTGTAAACCGTAGGTCCCGGTCTAATATGACTGCAGAGTTTTGGCATCGGGCTGAAAACCCTACCTCGTAAAAAGAAAACATCTACTGTCTCTAGATCTCTAAATCTGCCAGTAGCCAGACGACCTTGGTCACAATGAGGCTGTTAAACCACTGATATTATACATATTAATTATGAAATAAAAAAAAAAGCGTTATCTTTATTCAAAGAAACCTTAAAATATACCAGCAATAGCAAACAGGTACAACGTTAATGTGATTATTCAATAAGTAACTCTGATTTTTTTTTTTTTAACAAGAAGTGATGTCACTTTGAAATATTATGAAGAAGCCGTTCTTTCAACATGCTTTACGAACAGAAATAAATGTGTCTATTGCAGAATTGAAAAAGAAAAGTTGCATGTGTTCAGACTACTGACAATAAAGAGAAGAAAAGAAAGTATGTCTGGATAGTTTTGTGCTGCAACTATTAATACTTATTATTTTTGAAAATTAGAGAACAGAAGCTATCCTGTGTTACAAGTGACTAAATAAATGAATAAACTAAGAAACAAGACTAGAAAACATCGACGATTCTGTCTCCTGAGTAAATCTTCATGAATATTCAATGACTCTGAACAAATTTTCTGTCTTCGTGTGTTGTTTGACATTCCTTTTGCATGTTAACATTCCTTTTAAGTGTTCAATGACCTTTATCAAATATCTTTAAAGTTAAACTTGCTGAAATTAATTTAATCAAATTTGACGTTAGGGTAACATTCTCTGACTTCCAGATGAGGACATCCAGAGTATATGGAGCACACTAATTTTTATGTATATACGAGCAAAACGTTGTTATGCCAAAAAAGAAAAAGAAAATGCATTGTAGAAAATTACACATCACGAATATATTCTCCATGTTCCAATATATGTGTATATGTGAAACGCTAATTTTCATGGATATCATTTGAACGGTATTTAAGATGAAATGTTGCATCTGGTGGCAAGTAACTATAAAGTGGATAGTGCGAACCTATTTTCCATACTCGAATACATATTTTTACCAATTTTCTTAACGTTTTGTTGAACGGTATAGAAGTTGTTATACTAAAACACCATCTGGTGGCGATTTATAACAAAGGTGTTAACATAAAAACATTCTCCAAGTTTTGTCAAACACATACACACAAATTCATCAAAATCTGTCAAGCCGTTTAGGAGGAGTTAAGTGACAAATACATGTACAGAAGAATTATATATATAAAGATATATCAATTGCAGCGCCTCCTACCGGGTCCAATTGTGAATCTCAATCATCCAGGGACCCACTCAAACACATACAAATACTTTCATCAAAATCGGTCCAGCCGTTTAAGAAGTTCAGTGACAAAACACGTAATTATATACATATAAAGATTATATAAATTTAAAGCCATCAGGGCGATTAATTAAAAAATTATCGTTGAACCATCGACCACAATGCTATACAATATATGTAAAAAACTGGATGAAAATAAATGATACCCTCGTTGATTGCGGTTCACCTCTCAATTCATTATTATTGGCCTTCGTCTTTAGACAATACTTCACTACTGACGCCATATTCATAAGTCGTTTCCAGTAGAATCATCCTTTTTCTTCCGGGCTTTTGTTTTTTGTTGACTTTGATGCTTAGCACTGAAGTCACAGGAAAAGTGGCAATGTATGCAAATGTAAAACCTTTTTTTTTTTTTTTTTTTTTGTTGTTAAACATTAAATAATTAACAGGTATGACTCAGCGTTTACTGGTTATTATTTTTTGTAAATTTTACAAAGAAAAAAAATCAGAATTAAAGATTTGAGATTTTAAGAAATTCTCATAGGCTAAATACAGCAATCATTTCATCAAAGAATTTTCAATAATGTTTTTCACTTTTTCTCTGTTAGCATTTAATTTTTAAGAATATAAGACTGCTAGTTTGGAATATATAATGAAAATTAATACTTTAAAATTTCTTCTACATTTTATTTCTTATTTTTAGAACTTAATTAATGGCACCAGTCAGTTTTTAAAGCAGATGCCGCCTAGTGGCCTAAAAATCAGATGGCATTAAAAAAATAAGGTTTTTTATTTAAAAAAAAGAAATGATTTTTTGTGCTTGATTTTTGCCTACGATTCAGATAAAAAATAAGTGAACTTAAAATAATAAAAAATTTTAAGTTCACTTGTTCATACTCGCATGCATATATATATATATATATATATATATATATATGGCTTATATATATATATATATATATATATATATATACATATATACCACCCCCATATATATATATATATGTAAATATACTTATTGAATAATACTTTGCAGATTTATATTGGTGTTTGGGAATTTTAACTTAATTAAATAGTAAGTTTTGTAAGATTTTTTTTAACTTTTAATTTTTTTCAATACAAAAAGATTAACCATGCATGTGGAACAGGGTCAGGGAAAAGCATTGCGGATTCTGTATTAATGTGGAGTTGATTTCCAATAATATCCGCTCTTCCTCAATAGGGGTGAAATCGAGCTTGAACTCGATAGCCATAGCAACAAATTCGCAAGTAGGAAAGCACGTTGAGTTCATACTGAAATATGGGGACGTGCATTATATCGTTGAAATAATTCGCTGTTCACAATTCTGCTAATTCACGGATCACAATGACAAGTTGCTTCATCACTGGAATGCAAATACTTGCTGTCATGTTGCTTAGAATAATAATGAAGCATTTCACCAGAATTTTTAATTCCCAGAAAGATGCCTTTGATGAATGGAGTTTTTGTCTAAGCTCATTCTCACTCGATCACTGGAACCCAAGCAAAAATCGTTCTTAATCTGTTTTCCTCTTTTCAAGCATCCCAAGCGCCATTTCATCTTGCGATAATGAGTTCTAAGCTTGTGTTCTAGTTCTACGATTATGTGTTCTAAACCATAGTAGAAGCAATTTAAGGCGATTTAGATTCAATGGCTTAAGTAAAGCCATAGGAAGTCTGAACATAAGTTAATGCTCCTTAAACAATTTAACACGGTTTTGTAATGGCAAGTTGAGTGTCTTAAGACTTCATTCTTCACCTTAAATGTAGTTCAATTCTCGTTAAAAATTAAACATTAAAGACTTTAATATAGTAACAAGCGATTGTATATGCATGTATTATGAAATGCAATGTCAAATATTACATAGAATGAATTTAAGATTATTATATAATTAAAAATATTTTTAATGTATACTCGATTTTTGTATTCTAAAAGGCTATTTACGTAGATTTTAATCATTCACGTTAATATTTAAATAATTTTTTTCAAATGCATTTTACTTTTATTAGTTTCGATAGTTTAGTTAATTATATTGCATAGTGTAATTAAAGCTTAGTTAATTATATTGCATAGTGTAATTAACGTAGTTATATTGCATAGTTTAATTAGCTTAGTTAGTAATGTTGCATAATTTCAACCCACAGTTAATTTTATGTTTCACTTTAGAAATGAATGTTGATTTTTGTTCTTAAAATATTCATTTTTGGAAATTGTGTGTGTTGAATTCGTTATAGTGTATTTTTTAATAGAGATTTTCTTAAAATACAATTACAGAAGGTGTTCACACATAACAATCTTAAAACACACACACTCACACATATATATATATATATCATAAACAAAGATAATAATTTTATCTTCTTATCTAAATCCTTAACGGGGTTATTATATAAAATATACGGGGTTATACTATAATATATTCTCAAAAAAATTTGTTCTTCTTTTTTTTTAAAATGCTGAATATAATTTTTTGTTGCCATTAGTGTTTTTTACAATTAGTTTATTTTTGATTTAAATAGATAACACTACTGGAAATTTTATTTGAAAAATTAATATGAATTGCAAACAAATTTTGAGCGACCTATTAATGAGAAATTAAAATTCCTTTTATCATTAAAATTTTTAAACATGAAGCAATTAACAAACTATCTTAAAAAGCCATAAACTAAAAAAAAAAAAAAAAAAAAAAAAAAAAAAAAAACGAAGATTAAGAGCATGCATAAAAATAGCTCCGGAGGATGAAAAGCGAATAAAATAAAGCTTTTTATCTGTTTACAAACATCCCTCAAATTATCGTTTCCTACTTCAAAAAATGGTCGAGATTTTTCAAAAATAAAAGCTCTACCTATCAATAAATGTCCAAGGTCAGTGGAGAACAAATTTCGCGAGTTAATTTTAGTTGTTTGTGGTCTTCAATCTGTGGTACTTGTGATAAAAACACTGTCTTCAACCCCGTAGCATGTTTGGTGGATAAAAGGCGACCACGACACTTTCCACGTGAACAGTGATTGCGCGGAGAGTTAAACATGGAATTGGCTCGTGTGTCTGGAAAAAAAGTGTTATCAAACAATTTGGGAAAAAAAGTTAGGATCCCAGACATTGCGGCGCATCGTACCAATATTATTGCAGCATCATCAAAATATGAATATTGCAAAACGGTCGTCTTTCTCTACTCCATTATAAGAGTAGTAAATTAAATAAAGTAATGCAATCTAAAAATAAATAAAATATATTTTTTGTTTAAATCTAAGATGAAGAAACCTGTGAAGGCTGTGGTCAAATACACAAACATACATACAAAATCTCGTATAAAATTATCGAACACATATTTATTTCCCTTTCGTTGTATACAATAATAAATAAATATTCTAATATAATTAAAAATAAAATAAATAAAATATATTTTATTTGTTTAAATCAGAGATGCAGAAACCTGTGAAGGCCGTGGTCACATACACAAACGCAAAATTTCGTAAAATTATCTAGCATATATATATATATATATATATTCCCTTTCTTTGTATACAATAATAAATAAATATTACAATATAATTAAACAGAACATAAAGAATTTGATACAAAAGAATTGATGTTGATGCATTTATTTCATAAATATTTTAGTAATAGGTTTTTGCCAAGCAGAAAAGTGTGTTGTTGTTGGTTTGTCGCTGTAAAAGGTCAATTTTTGCACACTTTGGGATCCACAGTTTAACGTGGAATCCGAAACCACTAACAAACTTCCATGCCACAGCCAGGATTCGATTCTGAAGCCTGTGGTACCAACACTTCATAGCCTATTTGCCACCTGGCTGCACAGAAAAGTGTGAGATTAAAGATGTAATATATATATATAAAATATATAAGGTGTGAGATAAAAAAGATATATGTATAAAAAGATGTATATATCGATTTTTTAATATTCATGCCTCAAAATATTTGTTCACAAATTTGAGTTGATTCAAACAGCTTTGAATGACACAAATTACATATACTACAATTTACAATTAACTTATACTACAATTCTACAGTACTATTACATATACTACAATTACTTGAGTTGATTCAACACAAATGACATTTCATATACTTTGTTGAGAGCAATTTTAAAATGGACATGTGTTTGGCAATAAATGTCATTGAAATAAAAAACATTATGTAAATACTGGTCCTGCATTCTGTGATAAAGAACTTGAATTTTTAAACTGCTGTAAAATAGAAAATATTAAAAAAATATTTTCCTAATATTTAAATGATTATTTTTTTTTTTATTCAAACTAAAGGTGGATTTATGTACCCTATCTTAACCGTTCATCAAAATCTGAAAATTGTGTCATATCATCATCATAGGATGATCACATTATTATCATAATTTTTAAAGTAAAATTAACAGGATGAGGTGAGGAATACGAAAAGGCATCGTTGGTATGTGAACTACTAATTTAGATATGCGACAATAAAAGAAATTAATATAAATTATACATAAATTTTTACAAGAAATTAAAAAATTTATATTATGTATATTGAACAAACTATATATGAATATTTGAAGATATGCATGAATATTTGAATAAAAAAAATCTCGTTCAGATAAGATTCAATGTATCAAAAAGAGAACAAGTGATTCAATGTAACAAGTAATCACATATTTTAGAGATAAACTGATACATTTTGAAGATTGTTAGCAAGTTGTTATAAATCTAAAGAAATTTTTCATAATTGTCAATTTTAAAAAATATTTCGTTATTTAGTACAGTTTAAATATCGTAAATGACGAAAAATTTATTTTGAAGTACTTCATGTATAGCAATTTTAATAATGTGAACTGTAATTTCACATTAATAGATCACTGGAAATTTGTGTTGCAATTTATATAGTTTGGTTTATCGCTCTACGGTCACACGAAAGTTAATTAGACTGGGATCTACAGTGCAAAATATATAACATTTTTCAAGTAACATTTTTATTTTATTTTGAATTATTATTATTATTTGTTCTTTTAAAATAAGCTTTCTTAACAGAACTTTATTTGTACTTTTTAAAGATAAAAACGAAATATTTATTGAATAACCGTAGTTTGATACAAAACCGTTGTCATATAAATCTTAATATTGCCATCATCATCATCGTCAGTGGCGCAACAGCCCCATGGTGGATCAAGGCTATCGTTCTACTGGCATATTTCGGGACAGGAGATGTTTTCTTTTTACCGAATAGGGCTGTCAGTCCTACGCCCTAATGTCATATTAGACCGGAACCTACGGTTTAAAGTGGATTCTGAATCCCTACAAACATCCATAAAACACCACTGGGACTCGAACCGAAACCTGTGGCACCGAGCTCCAGACCACTAGGCCAGCCATCAGGCCCCAATATTACCATGCTAAGTCAAATTAAAAAGAATTAAAAAATTACAAATAAAGAAATTTTTGAAGATGCAGTAGTCTAGATCTTACGAACATTTATCAAACAAATTTTTAAGTAAACCTTAACTATGAAAGAAAATGGAGTTTTTTCCTCATTTAAAAATAGATTTTAAAAGATTTTTCTGAGTTCTTCTTCTCTTTGGAGCAGATAATTCTCAAAACTTTTTCATGTTCTTTTACTAAATTTGTATAGTCGGCTTGAAAAAAGGGACAAAAGTGTCTTTGTTTGAACCTTTCGTTGTCGTAGTGGATACGAAAATAACACACACGGTGAACTGAGGGTTAAATGTGACTATTTGTGTCTTTTACAGCTGTCCACATCATCATACGTCAATCATGTCTTAAAAAGTTATAAAAGGTAAGTTTTTTATATAATTTTATTTATTTATTCTTTTTTTACAGACTTTCTGATTTTCATGAAAGATTAAAACATGGAAATGATCCTAGTTGGTTAGAAAAATGAACAATCAAGCATTTAAAAAATACTTCAATTGGGGTGTTTTAAAATTTATTACAAACTAAGATATTAAGACGTTTGAACCCTATCAGACCCAGTCTGAAGACCGGGATCCTGTTCACATTATTTATTTTATTTTTGCCGTAACGAACACAAACATGTCATTTCTGTTGGATATCAAGACATTAGCCATTGATAATTGTTTATTTTAAGAAATCATACTTTTATGGTGTTCCCAAAAACATGTAGCATGCTTTAAAGTTGCGTCAATGTGAGTTACTAATCCTCAGTGTCCTGCAGTGCGGGACGGACATCCCATGAATAATCTACACATGGATGGAGGGAAAAGTGGGCAGCTTTTGTTGTGATGGAGTATCCGTAGGTAGACCTCTGACTTGGCTCTGTGACGTTCTTACAGTCATGCGAGACGGGATCTCCGGCTTAAAGTGAATTCGAACCACTACAAGCATCATGACACCGTCGGGACTCGAACCCGAAACCTGTGGCACCGAGCACCAGACACTCGGTCATTCAGGCTCCGTCAACAGTGTAACTGGGGTTGTTTGATAATATATTAAATTGGGTAACTGAGTGGACTGTAAAAATTCAACTCTTTTATTCGAGAACCGAACGCACTCTGCCGGTAGTACATTTTCTTTCCCCTTCCAGACAGCTCACGCCCCTGCAGACGATGATGTTTATAATTCCTCTGGCGCCATCTTACACTTCAATTTTTGTTTTTATTTTTAACAGCTACTTATCCATAAGGCAACAGAATCAATTTTCAGGCATGAATTTAAAGAATCAATCAATAAAAATTACTCTTTTGATTTGTCCCTCTACGATCATTTTGTGCACACGTTAGGTTAATTAAACCATTACCTACAGTTTAACGTGGATCCCGGACTACGAACAAACATCCATGCCACCGCCAGGATTCGATCCTAAAGCCTGTGGTACCAAAAGCCAGTTGGCCATCAGACCTCATGAAAATTATTCGACTAATATTCATATTTACTCTTTGTTTATGTAATAATTGAATAAAATACTAAATCACTTATTCAATCATCTCTAATATCTTATCACAAAAGTCTTTATTTTCAATATATTATTTATTTTCTGTTATATATGTGTAAATTTGAGAGTTTTTTTTTCCCCTCGTGATCCCTCGGGCAGGCTACGGTAATTACATGCGGCCCGAAAGTCAGTGTATCTTTTATCATAACGCCTATTTATTTAAAAAAAAGTATTTATACATATAGTTATATAATCACAAATAAAATATTTATATATATATAAGATGCCGGTACCTGTTGGTTTTCATTTACAACCTGTTGGTTTTCATTTACTCAATTACATTGTTTTTTAATATACTACATGCGCAATACTTTTTCCAAGGTTATTTGTTGATAAGACAATATCAAGTTTAGGATTTCAATTTGTTCAATTTGAGCATCCTCCTTTGATCTGAGTTATCTTTAGCGACAATTTTCAAGAAAAGGAACAAAAAACATACGCTCAGGTGAAATCGGTGGCTAAAAATGAAGAGGTTATTTAACCAGAAGTAAACAATTAAGATAAGTGACATATGACAATGACCTTCCAAAGTGCTTTCTGAAGTGTTGATTTAGCAAAGCTCATGATTATATTAACAACTGTCCTCTTCTTCTATTCGCAAATTAAATACAGATAAGTAAGCCAGAGAACAATATAAGAAGCTGTACGTAATAATAAATAATTGGCCAAAAAAATATTTTTCAAAGATTTTTACTGCATAAGAATTTAAAAGAAAAAATAATTTCCTCAATAATTTGGGAAAAAAATAAAAATCAGAATGAATGAAAATAAGTAAATTTAAAAATAAATGAAAAAAATGAGAAATATTTACTTTCTAAACATAAATCTATGAAAAATACTAAATATGTCCCTTCTTTGATTTTAAAGATAATTTATTTTGTCTATTAAACAATTAAATTCTAATCGCAGCCCAATGTTAATGTAGGACTTTGATTTAAATTAGCTGGTGGTATTGATTGCAGCTCACTGCTTACAAAAACGAGAAGATTTGATGATCATTAGGCCAACATGTATACAACCTCTCCATCAATTGTCGGAATGGTGGTAGCTTTCAAGGTTTTCTCCTATGCAACACTTAAATGCGGAGCAGACAAATCGGAAAGTCGTCCCAGAAGTAAATTTCTACCCTTCAATGAGCTCGTTATCAATAGTCCGTCAATGAGCTATGATGCTCAATAATGTCAATGTTGTTCGTGGCAAACAGAAGTGAAACAGATTTCAAGGTTTTGTCGTATACAGCACGCAAATACGGAACAGAAAATTCAGAAAGTTATCCCAGACAACAATTTCTAGCCTTCAATGAGCTATGAGGTTCAATGATGCCAATGTTTGTGGTAAACAGAAGGGAAACGCAAGGCCCACCGATGTTCAGAAAAAAAAATTATAATCTATATTTATACTTCATTTTAACATTCTCTCTTATTAAAATACACTTGCGTACAATACTACATATTTAAATACAATACATGTGTCAAATTCATTGAATCCCACCCAACTTCGGGACGTTCTTGGCACCCCTGTGTCTATCAAATGCGGAACAACTATCGTGGATGAGTAAGAGAGCTTGTCAGATTAAAGGGTCTGAAAAAATGAAGGCAAGGATGAACCGTGCCGGGGGAAAAGTGGACTATGTGTGGACAGCAAATTTTAACCATAGTCTTATGATGCACCAACGTAAATAAAGACATGGCAGACTACATCAATTTTTTAATATTGGTAATAATTCAATGAGAAGCCTTAGAAATACATGCTTATTTAATAATGCAAGCTATTTACTAATAAAGATGTTATTAAAAACAATTTTACAGGACTCAGAACCACTAACAAACATCCATGCCACCGCCAGTGTTCCAACCTGAAGCACCAAAGGCCAAAGCGCTAGCCAATTGACCATCAGGCAGCTAGGAGGTGATCGGAGTACGTGTTTAACTGGGTAATTAGGGGTGGAGACTTAAATCGGGGTCTGAATGAATCTTTCATGGGAAGAGAATGTTCTTGAATATTGAGACGTCTATAGACGAGGGAATACTATAAATGGACCTGGTGAGTAGGATGTCCAGGTCATTAAATTAAATAATATGTTCAGGTCAGGAACTGTTGTATAAGTAAAGAGGTTTTAATTTGAAGTTAAGTTGAAGTACAGTTTGAAGCACAGTTCCAGCTTTGGTAATAAACTTAACTGTATACTAATAAAGCTAATTGCACTTATTTATTTAGATTTTAAACCTTTTTGATTCGTTTACAGCAGGAATGCGTAGACCTAGTTTGAGAAAAATTGTTAAGTTTTCTTATGGAAAACATTTGTACTTAAAATACGAAATAACATTTTATGAAATCAAATTATGCTACTCCAAAAACAAAGTGCATTTTCAATTGTGAAATATTTATTGTCATAAAAGTAGAGCAAATTGATTGTAAACAAATTGATATTGTAAAAAAAATATTGTTTGTGTTCCTTTCTCAAAAAGTTAAATGACTTTTTTTTTGCAAAATAATAATAAATAAATAAATAACAATAATAATAATTTTACCGTTAAGATTTTTTTTTGCGAATCAAAAAAAAGGTAGAAAAAATATTTGTGCAAAATGAAGAAAAATTAGAGCAACGATAATAAATTTTTCCAAATACTTAAAAATGGGAATAAATTCATTCCAGAATTTTTTTGTATGATACTCAGTTCAAAAAGCATTTTAAAAGCATTCATAAGAAACACTATTGTTCTGATAACTAGAACACATTGAGATTTATTTTTGATAAATGAACAATATAAAGAAAGAAAAATATCCTGAAAACTGAAAAAAAATTTTTTTTTTTATCTTGAGATAAACATTGATTATTTAATAATTTGGTTAAATTTAGAAAAAACAGTTTTTAAACTAATTTTTATGTTGAAAGTAGGATGAAAATGAATTCAGAGATAACTTTTTTTAGAAATGATTCATATACTTATCTAAACAAATAAATTTAGTCTACATTGCAGTTTCCTTTACTAGACAAATAATATTAAAGTAATTTTTTTTTTTGAAAAAGAATTTATAAATTTAGAAGAAGTAATTGGAATAGTAGAATAACTAAAAAAATTTAACGTCTAGTTATTAAATAAAGAGTTTTTAAAATTATGCATGTATGCATGTATATATTTTAAAAATTATTCTAATTTTAAAAAAATTGGGAAGATTACTTTAAAAGTTCAGCAATTTATATTTTCAATAAACCACATACTTCAAAACAGGAAATGCTTATTTAACAACCTAAATTTTTATAATATAATAAAGAAAATAAAGTTACCAAAAATATATTTTTTCTTTCACAATACTTTTATGTAAATTAATTTATTTAAGATATATTTTGGTTTTTAATGAAAAAACTTTTTAAACTACACTTTGATATATAAAACAATAATTAAAAAAATCGTTTTTAAATGAATATTTTTGGGTTTTCTTAAATAGTTATTTAAAAAAAAAAAAAAAAAAAAAAAAAAAACGACGACTTAAAAACAACTTTGCCCGACTTGTGGCTCAATAGCAACGTGCGCCGTTGTTGAGCATTAACTTTGAGCTTCAATCCGCTGGCGTCCTTGTTGTAGACAATGTTTCAAAAAACGAGGAGACTCGATGGTGTTTGTGATGTTCAGCATCTTGCCTCGTTAGTTAAACTACATTGTAGAAGTTTTTCCCCGTACTATATGCAAATGCGTGGTAGTTCTCCCTAAATGTCCACCCGGAAGGCACTGCCTCCTTCTTCAGCGGCACGGAGCCAATTCAGATTTTTACCTACGGGTGCACCATCACAAATAAAAAAAAAATAAATAAAAAAATAAATAATAATAATAAAAATAATAATAATAAAAAAAAAAAAAAAAAAAAAATAGAATATCGAAATTTTGCTTCCAAGCTGAAGCGTTTTTTACAAAACTCCCTTAATTTCAGATTTTCAATAAATTAAAAAGTAAACGATAAAAAAAAATATTTTTAAAGTATTTTAAATAACTACTTTTCATTAGATTAGAGCTGGAGTATGTTTTTTATCTCTTATAAAAGTGTGATATATTGAATTTCTACAAACAAATTTGTGCAACTTGTAAAAAAAAAAAAAAAAAAAAAAAAAGACATCTAGAGTGGCCGGCTGTGGTCTGTGGATCTCTGCTTTAGGATATTTTAGTCTCAAATTATCCTTAGAAAGTAAACACGTTAAAAACAGACATTTGTGTTTGAACTTTTAGAAAATGGTGCCCCCTAGCAGCTGCTACGTCAATACGAGTTAAATAATGATTCGAAAACCCTCCTATTAAATGTTCCATCTATCAATGAATTGCTTTTATTTCAAAGATGCGCACTTGATTTTAAGTGTTGAAAATAAAGTAAAGAAATGGTTTAATTTTCTTTCCCCCTTCTTTTTATTCGTCTGTGAATAGTCTGCAAACATTTAACCTGCACCTGCTGGGATGCCCATTATGCATAAGTCAATATCAATGCCCCCACTTTTTGACCTTTATTCATTGACTTCTAGCACTTCGGAACTCTTTCTAGATTGATGGAATACGAATCTTTTAACCTCATACTGTCTAGAAAGTTATAGACAGCACGCTTTTATTTTCATACATGGTCATTATGAAGTAAAAATTTAGTAGATTGTAATCTTATAGTTTTAAAGGAAATACGTAATTAGTAAATTATTGTTTATGTGCCTGAATTCAAATGCGTACTTTCAAGGAAAAAAATAGATTCATTATTAAAGCTTTATTATTTTTTGAATTGATTCATGTTATAATTACAATATAGTTGTATAACATTAATTTTTAAATATAATTAATAATATCATCAATAGCACGACAGCCCAGAGTGGGCCAAGGCTTTTCTTTGAAAGATTTCCATGCAATCCTCTGGTGACAATGTTCTTCCAGTTCTTAACTTTTAGTACAGCAAAATCTTTTTAAACTGCGTCCATCCATCGCAACTTGGGTCGTCCTCTTCCTCTTTGTTCTTGTGACTTGACCAAAACGAGCTCTTTTACAGGGTTTAAATCATTCATTCTAAATGCATGAGCAGCCCAGTTTAATCTATTGAACTTAATAAATTTTATAATATCTGAGTCCTTATAATATTTATAAATTCTGCGTTGTACCGTCTTCTCCAACAATCACTTTCCCTAACACCTCTAAGAATAGCCCTTAAAATCTTGTGCTCAAATATACCCAAATGGGTCTCATCAGATCTTGTCAAAGTCCAAGTTTTAGAGCCTTGGACCAAAATAGGTCTAATAAGGGTTTTATATAATTATTAATAAGAAAAGGGTATCAATTGAGTCAAGCTTTTAGTTATTTCCTAGCTTTATCTTTGAATATTAAAAAAAAGAATATTATTTTAAGAATGTTTATACCAGAAATAATGAAAAGCATTCTAATATAAAAATATTTTTTTAGGTTTAAAAAAAATATATATTAATTTTCTCAAAGTTGGTGTCTAATCCTCAGTGTCTTCTTACAGTGCGGGGGGAAGATAACCCATGGGTAATCTACTAATGGGATCATTATACTCATTATCCATGAATACTCTACTCATGGATAATGAGGGCAGCTTCTGTTGTGATGGAGCCCTTGTAGGTAGAAGTCTGCATTATCTCCATATCGCTGAAGAAGAATAAGGACTTTTAGAATAAACTACCCCGCATTTGCGTATAGAATGGTAAAAACCAGAAAACTCCCACCAGATAGTCCGACTCGCGAGTCAAGATGCTGAACATCACAAACTCCGTCGAGCCTCCTCATTTTTTGAAGCAGTGTCTACAACAAAGCCACCAGCAGATTGAATCTCAGCCCTAATGCTCCCCAGCGGCGCATGTTGCCACTGAGCCACGAATCGGACAGCTTCTCAAAGTAATAAATAAATGTTCTTCATATAAGTTTTCTTCTATGTATCCAAAAATTTTTCAAAAGCGAAAAAACTGCTTTTGGTTTTTAAACTAACAAAACATTGGAGAAGTGATTTCTTTTTTTTTTAATACAAGATTTCCACAAAAATACTCAGTGACAAAAATAAAATAAAATTACTCTCTTGTCAATTTTCAACTACTCTTTCTTGTCAATTTTCAATCCGAAATTTCCAAAAATCAAGTTGCCAGTGAAAATTGCCATTTTACCGGCGAACGAATCAAATCAAAGTATTTGTTCCAATTTGATTTCAAAACTTCATATTGAACAAATGACTCTGATGTAGTTGTTTGATGCTGATCAACCTCAAAACACGAGCACAGCTCATGTAAATCTTTTTAGTTATAAATATCCCCAATGAGAAGCTATTAAAGAATAAAAATGAACACCATCGTTAAGTGCTTTACGAATTGAAGCATTATTATTCTTAATTATGATTATAACGGTCTAATATCCACACGGCCGTAATTTCTGAGAGTAGTTCATTGACTCTGATGGGGAAAAATCTTATTGTATTTTAACTGGTTTCTAATTCCGGCTTCATCGTTTAATATATAACAGTGACTGTTAACTTAAAAAGCTTTTCTAACCTTTTCTTTTAAAGTGTTAAATCAAGGGTGTCCATCCATTTAGCTAGCTATATTTGGCCGAATTTGAAGGCGAAAAAACTGTCTTGAGATGCACATAAAATATACTAATTTAACAATATTTCTTAATCTAAAAAATTAGTAATTCTTCGATGTAAGACGAATAAAGAAATATGTTTTACCATAATAATATTTTATTTGTTTTAGAGGATTGTTTTGTTTTTAATTATTAGCATGAGTTTGAAGAGAAACCAGAACATTGTTTTTAATTATTGAGCACGCCAAACAATTTTGATTGAAATAAGAAATATTTTATAAAATAAAAAAAAAAAAGGAAAATTAATTTGATATCTGGGGCCTTGTGTTATATGTATGTCTATCTGGAGCCTTGTGATATATATAGGGGACTAATGGCCGAATGATTTGAGTTCTGGCGCTCGGTGCCATAAGGTTCGAATCCTGGCGATGCCATGTATATTTGTAGTGGTTAGGAATTCACTTTAAACAGTATGTCCCGGTCTAATGGACTATAGAGCATTGGATTTAGGACTGATAACCTTACTCTGTAAACATAACCAGTAGGTAGGCGGCCTTGGTCCACCATGGATCAGATGCACCAATGAAGAAGAAGAATTTATTATTTAAATTAATGAAAACTGAGCTTATAATTTTTATATATTTATTTTCATTTATTTGGGATTTCAAATAGTGAATAAAATCAATACATAAAAATTTTAACGCTTCATTCACGATTTTATGGCGGTCCGCATTCTTAAAATCATTGTATCACAGGTTAGACACCACTCTGTTAAACAAAATGTACCTTCTTCGATAATACTGCGTGAATCAAAACACTTGGCTATAATGGCATATCAAAGTATGATACTTATGAACTATGAAAATATGCTAAAGCATGAATCCAGAGTGAAGGTGAAATAATGGCTCTCAAATTAAATATTTTTAATCGTGGAAATTGTTAAAACCTTTACCTCATGAAAATAAAAATTAGTGTGTAGTGTGCAGGTTGGGCAACCAGACTGTAACTGGACAAACAGATTGTACCTGAGCAGAGTTCATTGAGTTGAGATAGTACTTGAGACACAGGTTAGCGAACTCACAACTTTATTTACACACGCACAAATACCACACACACACAATTAGAGACATACAATATTTAACACATTTAAAGACAGATATTTATAGATTCGTGAAAGACTCCATTTCTAAGCCGAAAACCTAATACTTGGCTACGCGCAGGCTGCGCGAAATATACTTCCTCTACGGGGATTCTGTAGTTCAATTAATACGCAGAGTTGTGCTAAATATATTTCTTCTTGGAGTGAGAGATTGTAGACCAACAACTAAATCAGCGAGAGAGCAGGCTTGCATTCTACTTCCTCTCAGGTGACAGTCTCGAGACCAACTAATTAGTTCATCATAGGGGACGCGTAGTAGGAGGAAATATATAGGAGGAAGCATGGTTAAAAGAGTTAAATTTCCAAGTAAAACCATTGTTTGGTTAATGGATGTGATCAAGTAAACATTTATATGAATATTGCTATTATTTCCACGTTTTATTTTAAAGAAATTAAAAATTTGAAATAGTGAATAATAGTGCAATGATAACACATAAAAAGATTCGACTACATCAGATTTTGTTTTACTGGTGGGCTTCGTGCTCCACTTATGTACTCCACGAACAATTCACCAATGGACGAACAGGGAAGATCGTTGTTTTTCAAGAAGAATTTGAGGTTAAATGCCCCGTATTTGCCTGGTGTATGGGAGAAAACATCCACCAGGCAATCTGATTGTCAATGTAAAATTTTTAACACACATTGTTATGACCGTCGTCGAGTCTGCTCGTTTCTGGAAGCAGTGGCTTCTACAAACGCCACCAGCAGATTCGAACCTGATGTTGTACATTATTACTGAGTCCTGAGTTGTGTTACATCAGATTTGAACGTAACCGTTTTTCAACTTCTGAAGGTTAATTAACGTGAAGGTTAATGTTAATTAATGTTAAAGTTAATGAATGTGAAGGTTAAGGTTAATTAATCCGAACTCAATCCCTAAAGTTAAAACTTGATGAACATTATATTATCTTTAATAAGTATTAAAAAAAGGAAAAATAAAATCCTTCAGTTATTCATCTTGCATTTTTTTTTTTATTTGTACGAAAAACTTTCAACACAAAATATTTTTTGAGAAAATTTTCCATGATCAAGTTTTGTGTACGTCTAATTCTTTATTAGATCTCTTAATTTTGATCTTTCAATAACAGCTGCAAGATCAAATTTCGTTCTCGTCCTGTTCGTGATTGAGGAGTAGAAACAATCTCACCTTTGCCTTCCCAACACATGTCTGTAATTTGAATAAAAGTTCAGAAACGTGATTATAAAAGGCAAAGTCGATTGTTCTTCTGGAAACAAAAATTTACAAGCGGATATTTGGTATAGGGCCAGGTGTCTTCGAGGTCGTTTTCGAAACAGAGATGATACCACCCAGAGCACGTATACTATCTTTTTTTGAGAAATTATATCGATAATTGTCTTAATCACATTTGTTTATAAGTCATTTTGCAAGCAATCTGTGAGGTATTAAAAATTATTAGCAGGAAGATTTTTAAAAAGAATTTCTCCATTTTATGTTTAGATTATTTATGATTTTCATACAAGTATAATAAAATAAACCATGAAGTCATTCTTCTCACTGAAGTATTTGTGTGAAAATGAAAAAGAACAATTTTACTAAATTGTCTAGTAATTATTGCTGAAATTTTTAGATATCAGGTGTTACATGGGGCTTGATGGCCGAGTGTCTACCTCTATGGCGATCGGTGCCACAGGGTTTGAGTTCCGGCGGTGCCATGGATATTTGTAGTGTTCGGAATTAATTTTAAACCCTAAGTCCTGGTCTAATCTTACTGTAGAGCGTTGAGCGTAGGGCTGACAACCCTACCCCGCAAAAAAGAAAACATATCCTTTCTTAAAATCTGCCAATAGCCAGATGGCCTTGGCCCGTCTTGGGGCTGTTGCGCCGATAAAGAAGAATTTATTATATTCATTCGTGTATTTTTTAATAAATGACGTGAGCACAGAAAAGTCGTAGCAATGCTACCGATTTTCTCAAGGCCATTCAAGATATCATGAATATAATCGTACCAGGGCTTGTGGCCGTTTCTAGCAGTAACATCCTCAAAGAAGGAGCACCTAAGGGTCTTTTTAATTATCTTCTTAACGGAATAATAGGCCAACTTCTAGTTATTTAGCTGTAAAACAGATGCCCTTTTTTTTTTTGCTAGGAATTATCCAAATAAGATAACTAATTTATTAAGAAGTAAAAAATAACCATTATAATTAATATCTTTCATTTTTTTCTTTTATTAAAATGATTTAGATTGGTTTAATAATATTCATTTCCTTAATTTGAAATATGCCTCACTAATTTTTGATTAACTTTGAGGAATGCAATTTTGCCAGTATGCACAATGTATTAATAACGTACTTCGCGTTCGGCAAGGTAGGGATGGGGAGTTGGAAAAAAAACATTTTCAACTCCGGAGTCGGATTTTTATACTGATTCCGACTACTCACTGCCGACTCTTTTCCTTAATTTTATGTATTATGACCTTTATTAATGGATTTAGAAGAATTTGTAAAATAAATTCAATAATTTTTATTGAACTCATTCATCTAAAAACAGTTTTCATAACAAAGTATTTTTTACAACTTTAAAGGTGTAGTACTCATTAAAAAGACATTCTTGTAATCTAAAATTCTTACAAAAAATACATATATATAAATTATAACAGTACCATATTAACAAGATAGATTAGTTACCACATGAATATAATAATATCACATTTATATGATGAAATAGCTCAAGACAAAGAAAAAAATATACATTTTAAACAAAAATGCTATATTTGTATTATTTTTCTTAATAATAGAATAGCTTCTATAATATCTTCTTTTATTGTTGATGTAAGATAACCTTTTAAAAGCCCTCAGTGCTCAGAAAAGTTTTTCAACACTTATGTAGTGTGCTGCTAAAGTAGTCACTGTCTTTGCTACTGGTTGTATTATTGAAGGATACAATCCAATTGCTTCTTTAACGTCTAATTTTAACATTCATGTAGGATTTGTTTGCCTGTTGATCCAATTAACAGATGGCGTCACTGAACGGTATGTGTTGACGGAGAGTTTTTCTTCATGTGTGGGAGTAATGAACTCTGAACTTTGACACCAGGAGAAGGTGACAGCATCCATCACAGCAAAGTTGGCGATGGATGAGAACTGACAGCTGCGTGACGCAGAGAGAGTGAAAATGGTGACAAATATCTATCTAAATAATTAATTATTGCAAATATAGCTGTGAATAATAGTGTGTTATTAAAAATGGCTAGAAAAAAAAACATACTGTTTCTTCATTTGTTTTAAATTACCCCCAATCACTAACCAAGACACCACAACCATATATCCAGCACTAGAATTTTGAAAAAATAAAATTTTTATAAAAGAATCGGGAGTCTAACTTCTATGGCAAGGGTTTACTGTATGTGTATGCAAATAAAAATTGCCGCTTTTATCTAAAAATATTTATTGAGTCCCTTCGGTATCACAAAGAATAGAATTGATGTAAATCATGAAATCAAATAAACTTAAGTAACTATTATTATTGTATTAGACATATTTAAAATAAACAATAATATTTTTTTCCTTGGATGTTATTTGAAGCTTAAGGCTAGATCATTTTAACACAACCAGTTTCTCCAAATTGCTAAACTAGTGAAGATTACTAGTAGAAATTTATTTCTTAATTTTAAAAAATTAAAAAAAAAAAAAAATTTTTTTAATTTTTTAAAATTAAGAAATAAATTTTAAATTGTATTAAATTTTAACGTGCTGCTTTACGATTAGCGTAGCGGCAGGTCTGAGTGACGAAAGTGTAAGTTCGTCCACACTTAAAGTGACACTGATTATATATTAATTGTTGATCGCAAAGAAGCAATAATTGTTAAAACATTGTTTTTTTTTGTTTTTTTTTTAAATTACCCAAATATTTTAGCTGAAGGGTTATATTTAGTCATACCATCAAACTGGTTAAAAATGCGTTAGACATTAGAAATTTATTCCGCCGTTTAATCTTCTAATTATCCGTTATTTGGTGCATGCTATTTTAAACTAATTATTTAATTTTATTGAAATACGTTTAAGGATAAAGAAAATTACTTGTATTTACAATAGTACAAAATGTGTTAACAAATGTATCCATTATTGAAATGATAAGTAAAAATAAATTTAAAATTTTATTATTTATATGTATACAACAGAAGGACATTATATATAACATTTAATGTCCTTCTGCCTTATTTGTACATAACAAATAAGGAGACACACCATAGTGTAATCCAATATTAATATTTGTTATTCCCTTAGTTATTTGTGCAGCGAGTAGCACCGAACCCGCTTTTCATATCATGTACCGGTACCATACAGCATCAAATCCACATTTCTAGTACCATATACTTTACAGCAGCGCCGATCAATATCAAATACGTATTTCTGGTACTATATGAACTGACAATCATGAAATACAAATCATATAATATAGAGTAATACTATTACTAAGTATACAATAGTAATTACTAACTGAGGCTGATCCGAAAATTGGTTGTATCATACTTACGATTTGAAGATTCGTATCTTTAATACGGATCATACTGATTCGACGTAAACAATTTCACCATGGTAATCGGCCGAAACTCTTAGGTACTCCGTCTGTATCTGTATCCGATAGGTAAGCTGAGGCATTACACAATGTTGGTATAATTAACTATCTCCGAGAACTGACAAATTGGATAATATTTAAAAGTATTTGTAATCTAAGAATTGATTTTCTCTTTGTACTAATAAAAGTGGTTGAGAAAGCAATGCTGGTAGTAGGCATTGATTATCATTAAATTGTCTTTTTTAAGAATTAATAATAACTACTTGATTTCAATAATAGGAAGAGTTTTTAAACACACTGGCTTTCAACTTGCAGACAAATCGTATCCATTAAACAAAAACTGCTGGATTACAGTTAAATTTCTTTTCTCAAGTAACTTTCACCAAATTAACGAATAAATCATCATGCATATTATTACAATTATTCTTTAATTAAATTGCTTAATTTGAATTTGCAAAATAAATCAAATGTTAAATTTACCACACATAATATTTATTAGAAAGTTATGCTCCAATAATGTGACAAATTTCATTACTATTAAGCATCTGTACATTCATGCTAATGATATCCCTGGATGAATTTCAATTTTTTCAATTTTTTCAATGCTTTGATTGGTAGATATGTCTAACGATTTTTAAGGAATCAAAAGGGAAATCCCAAAATCGTTTATTAGTGTATCTCAGTTAAAAATATTTTTTGTTTTACAAGTATATAAGGAATGGTTCTGAAATTCCACTTTTCCTTAATATTTAGCTATTATGTTCTATTATCAACTTTTGGGTAATGCATTTTTTAAAAATGTTTTTATGTTGCTATCTAATTTTTTGTTAGTAAAAAGTTTATATTAATAAATGCTCAATTTTCCCATTTGCTTTCCCCTTAATTATTTTAACCTTCCTAGTATTTTCTCTTTAGAAATATTCATTGCTTATCAAGGATAGTTGACAAATTTTTGGAATTGTTTCTTGTTTTTGGTTTTTAAATTTCAAATTAACCATATTTATTCAGATCACTTTATAAAACAGAAAAACTGAGAATTGTAAAAATACTCTGCTGCTTTAGCTGGGATATTTAACTTCTGGGGTATTCTAAATTACATCAACTGCTATCAATTTTTAATATAATAAATTATTTGCTTATATTCAATTTAATATCATAAATTATTTGCTTATATTCAATTTAATATCATAAAATTGCATCTCATTTATGGGGAGTTGGATTTATTATTTCTGAATTATCCTTTTTAATCAAACAAATATGTGCTTTATGTTTGCTAAAAAGCCATTATTTCTTATCGTTAAAATTAGACCTTTTATATTATCTAAGTTCTCTGAATTTGTGTTTTTAAATAAAATATATAGTGGTAGTTAAAACATTCAGATAATTCATTCATTAATTTGCAGGATTTAGTTGCAAATTTTCTCTTTTTGATGTTAATTAAAATTCCTAACAAAATTTTCAACATGTGTTTTGTGTCAAATTATTGGAGAATTTTTATGTGTGTAAATTCTAGCTTTGATGTGTATAATACTTTTGTTATAATTTTTTTGCACTTTAAACGCTTCTATTTTCATTCAAATTGTTTTGTAGCATGATGCATTTAAAAATTTTTTTTTTTCGCTGTTTTAAATTTGTAATAAATAATTGTAACACATATATCCCCTATCTTAATGAAAACTTCCCTAATAAAAAAAAAAATACTGTATTATTTGATATTAATTGCAGTTGCAATTGTGAATGTACGTCTAAAGTTTGATTTAGATGCACAAATCATCATTTGAATCATTTGCCAATCATGTTGAAAATCATTTTCATTAGAAGGTAGTGCTGTATGTGTTTGCCATTTATCTCTACTCCAAATGACATTACCATTACTGCCAACAAACAAAAACTACTGACTTGCTTGAGTTACTGTAGTAACTCAAACAATTTTCAGTAATCACAGCATTTTTAGTCGCATAGTAGAAAAGTCACATTTGAAGTTGGTATTTCTGAATATGTCCACATTACTTCTAAATATTAAGTAATTGATTAAAAAAAAAAAAAAAAAAACATAACTGTAATCAATATATTTTTTTTATAATACAAATGTTTTATTGCTCAGTTTTTGATACTTAAAAATATTTTAAGAATATATTATTGCTGTGTTTTCAATAAATTAATATGTTCTTGTATATTAATAATTAATTTGATATTTTTAGCATCAAAAAGGCTTTCTAAAAATTCAAATACTAATCAAGCAAGCAAACAACTTGGATATGATTTAAACTCGAGGAAATGTTGTGTTCTGAAGTGGAGACATTAAACCATCACGAACTTCAGACAGTAAAAATTTATTTTAATGCTTTATAAAATTAATTTTTAATTATTTTGCTATTCTAATTTTCTATTTTGCTAATCTAAATTTTTGTATAAAATTCAAAATGTTTTTGCAAATTCTTGTTATTTCTGTTTTTATTCAGTTATATAATTTGTGAGATTTTAATCAAAAAAATTTTTGAATTTTGTTTGAACAATTATAGGCCAGCAATGTAAAATTCAAAGTTTTAACATTGTTTGTTAACATTAATTATCTTCCTATTGTTCATCAAAATTTTAGTATATTTTTTAGAGTGATATTTTTTTTTAAAATTGTATCAAACTATTTTATTTAAAAGTATACCATTAAATTAAATATTTTTCTTTAAGGACACAATTATATTTAGATTTTAAAAATTAGTTTATTAAAAATTAATTAAAAATATAAATAATAAAAATATAAATCCTAAAAATATTTTTTTTAATATAATTAATTTTTTTCTAAATCCATTTTTTTTAGAGTCTTACATATATCAATCTTTAAAAAAAAAAAATTTCTCTATGTTCTTTTATAGTAAATTCTATACATAGAAAATCTTTATTTTTTGATTGTATTTCATTGTTGTTTTCTTTTATATAGAAACATTCATCGCAGGATGCAATGAAGCAGCATTGCAGGAAGCAATGAATAAACAGCTTTATACTTAACAAAGTGAAAAGAAATCCTTTATTCTGCAATTCAATGATATTTAATAGGTATGCAATATCTTTTATCAGTTACACAATTTAGCTATTTCGAATATCCAATGATTCTAAGATATGATGCCCCCTCCCCTCCTCAATGAGGGTCTGAATAAGTTGAAAGGGATGGCATGTGACTGTGTTAAGTGAATAAATAAATTGGCAAATATAAATAAATAAAACAAAATCTTTAGAGGAACTCAAAACATAATTTCAAAATTTCTAATAAATACTTTCTGGTGGGAAATTTCCCATTGTGATTAACATTAACCTATTTCATAACTACAATGTTTTCCACTTACCCTTAAACTCTACTTAAAAAAGGTCTCTAGTTGAAAACCAATTGGTTGGGAAATTCCTCTTTTGCATATTTGTTCTTGAAATGTTGTTTACTATTTTATCATATTTATTATTTCATTGAAATCATAAATGATTTGAAATTACATTATATTGAAACCATAAATCACTTGAAATTACAATTTGGGGATATAAACTGATTATCTGAATTGTGTTTCTTTGAATTATAAAGTTGCTAAATATATGTTTTAATCAAGAAAAATTTGTTTTATTTTTTTTTTTGACTGTCAATCCTTGATATTTAAAGTTACCAGTAAAATTTGTTTAAGAATATTATAATTGTAAATATAACAAATATAAGATACAATATATAAAAATAAAGTATATTAATGTTACAAAAAGAATCTGTATCTAGTTAATCTGTATAAGAGTATGTTAGTTTTCTGTATGTATATATGTCGGTATTCTATTAATTATAATTAAATGAATTTTGTTCTCTATTAAAATGATTAAGTAGTTTATTCATAATTTAATATTTTATGCAATGAAAATATGTGAAATGTTTTAATTTTTATTTACCAGTTTTTATAGGTCTTGTCAAGCATAATAAGTTAAAAAAGATTAATCACTCTAACATGTTTTTAACGCAGTTGTCTATCATGACAGCAATATCCTCAATATATACATATTTTAAAATGGGTTATATATATATATATATATACAGTGGGTAAAAAACGTATTGGCAATTGCATTAATTTATTCATATTGGCAAATAAATAAAATTTTATGCAATTTTAGCTGTAATTAAATACAAGACATCTTAGATATATAAAAATAGTAAAAATTTTATTTTAATTTGCATTTTCTACGATTTTTCTTTCAAAAACGAAAATTTGCATGTCAAAAAGTATTGGCAAAGTTTTAACTGCTATGCAAATTTTGTTACATTGAAGTCACGTGTTTCGACTGATAAGAAACTCTACCAGTATAAAGTCTGCAAAACTACTCCAAAAGTGTCTATGCATTATTTTGCGATTACTGCAGTAAAATGACTTCAAAATCGAAGGAGTTGGACGTTAGTGTTAAAAACACGATTATTAGGCTCAAAAATGAAGGTTTAACTTATCGTGCTATATTAGTGCAGTTCAATATAAGTTTATTTACTGTCTGAAGTGTTGTAAAAAGTTCAAGGAAACAAGATCAACGGAAAATAAGACTAGAAGTGGACGACCTCGAATATTTTCTACAAGAGAAGAACATGTCATTATTAACAAGGTTAAGAAAAACCTAAAATAAAGTGCACCCCAGATAGCTAGAGATGTTGCTTTCACTTCGCAAAAGCCTTTCAGTGTACAGACTGTACGGAATGTTTTACATGAGAGAAGTTATTATGGAAGGGCAGCTAGAAAGAAACCATTCATCTCGGAAATAAATTGGAGAAAGAGGTTAGATTTCGCAAAATCCCACGTTGATTTATCTGAAGAGTTTTGGAATACAGTTATTTTTTCCAACGAATCAAAGTTTAACATTTTCGGCAGTGATGGACAACGATATGTGTGGAGGAGGCCAAATACTGAATTTTAAAAGCAACATTTAACTGCTACTGTAAAACATGGTGGAGGCAGCGTCTTAGTTTGGGGGGCTGTATGGCAGCTAATGGAATTGGCAACCTGCATTTTATTGATGGTATTATGACAGCACGTACATACATTGACATTTAGCGCCATAACTTAAAAATCAGTGCCCAAAATCTTGGCTTGGGAACATCATTCATTTTCAACAAGACAATGACCCCAAGCATACAGCGAATCTCACCCGTGAATGGCTACTCTACAATTCTCCTCGCCAATTAAAAGCCCCACCTCAATCGCCTGACATCAATCCAATTGAAAATTTATGGCACCTGCTGGATATAGAAATAAAAAAACATAAAATTTCAAGTAAAGACATCCTCAAACGTGTACTCTTGCAAGAGTGGCACAAAATTCCGACAGTACAACAAAGACCTTAGTTTCCTCTATGAATAGATTATAAGCTGTTATAGATGCAGAAGGTATGCATACAAAGTACTAAACATATACTGATTTTGTTTTCGCTCATAATTTTGCCAATACTTTTTTATCATGTAAAATTTGGATTTTTCGTAGATTTTGACTAAAAAAATATTTAAATGAAAATTTCGTTATATTTGTTTGTCTTTTCTCCTTCTGTAATCGCTATGTTAAATAAAATTTGTAAACATACTTTGTTAGCAAATATGATCATTTATAGGCAATTGCCAATACTTTTTTTTTATCCACTGTATATATATATATATATATTTTAACTCAATATATATATATACATACTCATACATATTATATATATATACTCAATATATATATATTTTAAATTCTTATGGGTTGTTTTTAAATTTTTTACCTCTAAAATTTAATTTTTATCCTATTGTAAACTTAATAAACAGTCCTGACAAATTGTTTAAGCAAACATTATTGCTGAAAAAAGTAGTTATTTACCTGATATGAAATAAAAATTATATGGATATTATGTCTGATACAAAAAAAATGAAGTAAAATATATTAAAAACAAATAATTATCTTCTATGTTTTAGAAGGAAAAAAAGTATCCATTCCATTTTTAATTTTTTAAAATTTTGCTAAAGTTATCTTTTATACTAGTATTAAATAAATATTAAATCATATTTGATTTTTTTTAAGCTTTCTGACAACAATTTTTTTCTTCTTTATCATACTAAATAAATAAATGTATTTTCAAATTTGTGACAGTAAAATATTTATTCTTTGTTTCCTCACAACAAAATACTAAGATATTAATTCTACTGTTTATTATGAACTTACTTTTGTAACATTATAGACACTTTTACATTACATATTATTACTGTTGATGTATCTTACATTACACATTACTTTTACATTATTCATTATTACTGTTGATGTATCTTACATTACACATTACTTTTACATTACTCATTATTACTGTTGATGTATCTTGCATTACACATTACTTTTATATTACATGCTATTTTATAACATATATACAGTTTAGTAAAAGTTGTAGTTTATTAGTAAAACTATTGCCAGAATTCAAATTAATTATAAATAGAAATGTTAATGAAATTAAAATTATGTAAAGCTTCAATTTGGTAATGGAACTATTATAATAAAAAAATAAGAAGAATGAATATGCATTTCTTTTCTTGTTTTGAAAATTGGTTTAATGCTTAAATCAACATATCTGATATATGTGTTAAAAATGTTGTTAACTTCTGGATGCTTTATTAATTTAGCATGCCTTTGTTAAGTCTTACTGTTACCTTTTTATATTGTTTTGTTTAGAATTGACACAAATTAAATAATTCAAATAATGGTTGGTTAACTCATTCTCAATTATAATTTCTGTTTAATTTTCCTTGTGATTTATACCTTGGGTCATATATTTATTTTTCTGGATTCTTTAATTTGTGAAGTGTAATTCACAAGTTTTAAGAAATTTAATGTGCTGCATCAAATCTTTTCAATAACTGTTAGTATATATTTTTAGATGTATTGCTCAATATAAACTTGTTTTGAAAATTCTAAGAAATGTTAGTGCTAATTAATGAAAAAAAAAAGATTTTTTTAGAAAATTACTGTATATTGTATCTTATTTATAAGGGGATATAATTTTAAGTTCATCATATAAAATCAATTAAAATTTATTGCAATAACTAAATTAGGGTTAAAAATTTTCTATTTTTTTTACATTTTGAGCATAATTTTTTTTGGAGTTTGTATCTGTAGGATTATCCTGCTTTAATAACATTTATAGTTTTGCTACTTAGACTTAGGGTTGATACATCAACTGTAAAAAACTTGTGAAGATAATCCTAGGTATTATATTTTAATCATCATTGATTAATAATTAAAAAATATTTCTATTTCAATTATTCTGACTTGCTTATTCCTTTTTAATATTGCTTATTGATTAGAATCTTAATTATTATCCTATGTAAAAGTTAGGGAATTTTAAACAATTTTTTAATTGCCCAATGGAATGTTTGAATGTAACATTGGAATGTTTATAGTATTGAATTTTGCATGTATTCAGAGTAACTTATTTTTCTTCTATGACTAAGGAAAAAGCTAAACAATGTATTTAATTTATTTTTAATAAATTTTCTTCTTGCAGAACTTCAAATTGTGGAGAAATTTGAAGAAAAATTAGAAGGCTTTAAAAAAAAAAATAAGATTAATCAACAGCATCCTACTTTTCAAAACAAATAGTCTGTCATGGATCCACCTTCAGTGGTTATTCACAGCCTTCAGTGTTTGGAAGTGAAACAAACCAGCCATTTACAAGATTATCTGTTGCTGAAAAGGGTCAATATGAGTTTTATTTATCTTGAACTATAGTCATATCTGTCAGCTCAATTTCATGGACAGAAAATTTTTTTCCCTCCATTACTCTTGAAGGAATTATATATATAAAAAAAGACAAAGTATTTTTAATTAATCAATATTTAACTGTCCCTTTTTTTCTTATTTCTCTTTTGAGGTTAAGTATTCATTAACAGAGCTGTTGTTCTTTGTAATGTTATATTTTTAATATTTACAAATTGATGCTTATAATATAATATGAAAGTTTTAAAAAAAGGAAAAACTGTAAGGAAAAAAATGATATTTATTTACTGAAAATACTTCTGTGTAGAGATTATATAGAATAAAATATAATTTCAAATTTTTTTATTTAATTCGTTATTAAAAATATATAGAAATTTATTATACTTTGTATAATTTTTTAAATAATTCTTTGGAGTACTTCTTTACTTTTTTTTTTATAATCATTCTAACTCGTAAGATCTCATTCCACCTTATTTTTCATTTATGAGTATGAGTATCTATTCTTTTTAAAATTATTTTTATAAACATTTTACACAAATGATGATTGCTACAAGATTTTATACCTTGGTAATAATATTCTTTTATAATAAGGTTATTACCTTGTTATATAAGGTTATTACTTATTATACCTTGGTAATAAGATTTTTATACCTTGGTACCTTTTTATACCTTAAGTAAAGGAAAACAACAATAGATATTACAGATAAACACAAATTTGTTTTTAGCTTCCATAACATATTATATAAGCATAAGCTAAAATTTACACTAGCTCTGTTTTTCTAGATAGTCTGCTTTAGATTTCCTTTTCTTAGAGGTGAATCTTTTCTAGAATTTTTCCTTTATGTACTTCTAAAAATGAGTTTGCTGTTTAAGGTTGAAAACTGTATAATTTCATTAAATAATAATGTTGCTGAAGTTGGCAGTAGTATGCTGTTTTGGAAAATAATTGTATTTAATTTTTTTTTAATAGATAGTGATTCTCCATTTAGTTAATCATTTTTAATCACATTTATGAAGTTTTGAAGAGACGAGATATTGTAATTAATGTTAGATTCTTGTATTAAGGTAGCTTTGTTTGCAAATAAGCAAATTCTTATTAGAGATGAGCTAGAGAAATAGTAAGTATATATTGCATATAAAATTTGACTCAGAAAACTTTTCTGAGGGTGTCGGTTTTAATATTTCTATTTGGAAATTCTCCATATATGCAGAACTTGTATCTTTGTTCTTTAAAAACTTATTAAGAGTTAGAATAGGGTTTTCTTGGAACACTTAGTGGAATTAGTTTAAATAGCATGCTGTTGTGTAACATTTGATAAAAAACACACTTGACTTCTAAGAATATTTTGGTAGTTAAAAATTTGTTGTTGCAAACTTCTGTGATGATATTAACCTCCTGCAGTTGTCCTGGTTAATTAAGTGATTTTCTCAAAAGCTGAATTATTTATGGGGTAATGTATTGCTGCTAATGTATTGCTGTTGTAGTGTATTGTCTTTGTTAATTCTGATTTGAAGTTATTTCTCAAATATTTTGTCCACACAACTGAAAATGCTGATTATTCTGTAATTTTTGAGGGAATTTCATAGTATTTCATTTTGTAGTTTTGAGGAAATTGCATGTTTATTTATCATTATGTTTGTATTTTTAAACTGTTGATGAAATGGTTGAAAAATATGCATTTGTTGAACATTTTAGTTAGATATTGCATTAATGGACAGACTAATAGGTGCTTTAATTAGAAATGATTTATGGATGTTGAGTTTAAAAATGATATTTTCAACCTTAATTGGTGAGAAAAGTTGTGGAGTTAGAATGACTATATTAATGTTTGTTAAATAATTATGGATGTGTGGTTTACCCTGCTGAATGGAAATGGCCTTTGTAGGGCTTAGAATTTTCCTAAATAGAGGGTTCTAGATGTTTCATAAAGGATGTTAGACTCATCTGTATTTACATATTGCATAGCAATAAGTCCAAGCATTGGAAGAAATGTAGTGAATTTTTTGGTGTCATTTTTTTTGTTAATTTTATATAAGGAATTATCCCCCAAGTTTAACCGTTGGAAGAATTCTTTTCAGTTAATTTTTTTTTTGATTGATGCCTTTTTTTTTTTATTTCTAGCTCTTTCTTGAAGGGTGGATATCTGATGTGTTGCCAATTTTTCTAAGACACTTTTTTTTTTTTTTTTCGTTTTGTAATCTTCTCATAAATGTTCAGGGATAATTTAAGATAGAAAGTTTTCAATTCTTTAGTTTTGCTGACCAAATTGATTGCAGAGAGGACTTGACAGTTGAATTTAAAGATGTATATTCTATTTTATTGGTGCTGTTTATGGTTGGATGTTGTTTCTTTACGTACTGGCCAATTCGTGGTTTTATGATGTGGAAGAGTGGTAGGAGGTAGTGAGAGGTGGAAATGAAATTCAACTGGATTGTGATCACCAGGTAAATCATTAATTTAATGAGCTGTTTCCAAGTGTGTGTTTCTTGCTAGCATGATATCCAGGGTGTTATAATTACCATAATTTTATATACTGTGATTTTTACTAAGAAATTTAGAAACAAATTCAATGACTTTTATTGAACTTATAAATCTATAAAAACACTTTTTGCATTCAAAGTTTTTTTTTTGCAAATTTAAAGATGTGCATTAATTTAGAAGATATCCTTGTACTCTAAATTTGGTTACAAAAAATAAATGTTCTGTAATAACAACATTATTAAATTAACAAGTACCAAAATATTATACAATTGCTTCAACAATGTTATACATCTTCTTTCATTGCTGATTTAAAATGTCTTTTTTAAAGTCTCAGTTCTGAGAAAAGTCTCTTAACATTTATTTGGTTTGCTGGTGCAACAATAATTATCTTTGCTACTAGCTATATTTCTAAAAGATACAATTGAATTGCATTCTTAACATTAATTCTTAGAATTTTGGAAAAAATAAATTTATTTTTGTGACCGAGTTGGATTTTTAAACCAATTCCTGTCTCTAATCCAGAATTCCTTAAAATATGTTTGACTCTCCAACTCTGGCTTCACTGGTCTATTAAGAAGTTTTCAATGCTATTCTTTCTCCTGATATAATAAGTTATACTCATTTAAGAATATTGCTAACTGAAATAGAACTGAGGATTTATTCATTGATTTCAGTGACCTAGATTTCTCTTTTTTATTCTATATTCTATATCATTTCTAATATTGTTTTATTTTCATATTATTTTTTGATGTTTTGATTTTCCCTGTCTAATGAGAATGTTAAAAATGCTTTATTTTAATGTCTTTTATTATATTTTAAGATGTAGGTTGATATATAAATACATAAAATATATATTTTTGTTATACCTTTTCGTTTAGATTTCCACGGGGAGGAGAAGGAGTATGAATTAATATATTTTTTTCTTAATAGTAGTGGTTGGATAAATTTAAGAATTATGTACTATATTAATGGGCTATATCAAACTCGTATTCATGCCATTCATTTCTAGATTTTTTGCATTTAGTAACATTAAAAATTCACTGATTCATTCTCTCACCATTTTAAAATGAAATTCTATAAAAGGTTTTAAATGAATGCATGGAAAGATAAGAGACAATTAGTTTTAGTTTTAGTTAGCATTTAGTAACATTAAAAATTCACTGGTTCATTCTCTCACCATTTTAAAATGAAATTCTATAAAAGGTTTTAAATGAATGCATGGAAAGATAAGAGACAATTAGTTTTAGTTTTATTAAATTCTTCAAGCAAATACGAAATTTATACATAAGTAATATAGTAAATATTTTTGAAATTTTAAAAACAATACATTATTAGTTTATCAGTAATGAATTAGATTTTATCAAAAAAGGTAAACTGTTTCATATTTTCCATATCTATATATCATTTTTGGACATGTCAGCATCCCAAATTGGGGCAAATGTATTCAATTGCCAAAGCCACTTTAGAAGAAAAGTATCACTTAATAAGGAATCAAATGTTTTGAGTGAGGAATTCTTATCACTAAACACTGAGAAGTTAATAAACTAAGAAATTAAGTTGTTGAAAATAAACATTAAAAACTTAAAATACTTGCAAATAAAATAAACAAAATGCAGTAACAAAATCATGTGATGAAATTTGCTCTTTAGTGTGCATCGCTTGAACTAGTTTAAGTAGTAGCTGTTAGATAGCAGCCTCAATTGGATAACTTAGAGTGATCCAAGGTACACTATTTTAAAGGTACAGCAGTCTCTCCTAATAATTATTTAAATTAAAAATTATTTTATTATCAAAATAATATAGTTTTGTATTAAAAAATATATTCCCATATATGAACTTTAGATAGTATATTCTTTAATTGGAAAAAGCCTTTTCTTTAAAATATAACTTGATTAAAGTTTATTATATTAATTTTTTTATAATTAATTGTAGCTCTAATTGAAGTACAGAAGCTAAAATTCTTACAATTAAAACAATTAATTAAGAATTTTATCATTGTTGCTGATTTGTGTTCGCCTTTTTAACATTTAATTGTAAAATGGCTTAAATATGATTTAATTCTGTAGGAATTTTAACAAAAAAAAAAAAGATGTTGAATTTTGGGTGGAAGAAAGAATTATTGCTAAAATAGTGAAAGGTGAATAGATACAAGAAATGCAACCTGTTGTAAATAAAGATGTTGATGCTTTGAAAATTTTTTAAAAGTAGTTTAGAAATCAGAATTTAAAAAAAAAATATAATTGAATATGACTATATTTAATACTACATATAAAAGGAACTTTTAAAAAATGTTTTTAATTGATATTCAAAAAGTTGGAAATAATGACAAATTTTATTATTTTATATAAGGTATTATGATTGGACAGAATTTTTTTCTTCAGTTATAGAATTTATTTGAAGTAGTGTTTTATATTTAAATCTTTTATTCATTGATATTTTAAATATTTTTGGGGTGCTGCTCAATTAATGGGGCATTACTATAAGATCATAAATGTTAAGATGGCTAATACAATGCTGAATGTTTCTTCACAGTAACTTTCATTTTAGCACATTTTTCAATACTTTGTTAGCAGTAAAATAAAAATTCCTTTTGTGCTATTTTATCAAAAAAATTCAGTATTGATATATATTTTTTAAATAATATTTTAGCAGATGTGTCGTTTTGTAAATGCTTAATTTAATATACATTGTTTTTCAAAAAAATGAAAAATAAAAAAATAAACGTGTAAAAAATTAAATTAAAATGTCCAAGTATAAAAAATTAAGAAAAATGAAAGAAAAAGAAATTGCCTCATTTTTATTTCTAAATAATCGTTGTATTTTTTGTACCTGTTATAAAATTATACTATTAGTTTATTTTATCAAAATAATAAAAGTTTTCTTTCAGAAATGTGTTTATCGAAAAATCTTGAAACTGTTGTAAAAATTTCTTTAACTTTTGACCAGTTTGCTTAAATTTATTGATTATGTGATTTAATTTTTATCTGTAACATTTTATTGTATTATATCAGTTTAAGTAATCTAGACTTAAAATAAAATGAATCATTTATAATCATTGACACAATTTAAGTATTTAAATAAAATGTGTTATTGTGATGTTCTAATTTCATAATTATGATTTTTTTTATTGAATGATTTATTCAATAAAGTTTGATGAAGATAATGGTATGTCATATGATGAAGGTGTGGCAGATTAACCAAAAGATGAAAAGAAGGAAATGCTAGATCAAACTACTCTAATTACCCCTGATATTAATAACTAATTTTAGTATAATTCTATACAAATGAAAAAAAAAAAAAGGTTTAATAAATTAAAAACATTTTTTATTTTATTATAAGCATAATTTTAAAAAAGCAATTCAGTTTTGCATTTAAAAAAAAAAACAAAACATTTATCCTATTTTTAAAACGAGCGAAACAAAATTTTTATTAAATGTTTTTTAATATTTGAGTTTAATATTCAAATTTTTTGTATTTTCAAAAATTCTTACTGGACATTTATTTTGTGTTTATAATGTTTCCTTTTAAGCAAATTTATTGTATAATTCAATGATGACCAAAAATGCAATCTTCCAATAGATAGTAGGTTTTAATTCATATAAAAGAAAAAATATCAGAGTACTTGGAACTTGGCCAGTTTTCTGTAGTGTGCCATTCAGGATTTTCTAAACAAGGAAAAAGTGAAAGTTATGTAAAATATTCTTTTTAAGATAGGAAAAGCAAATTCTTATATATATATATAAATGAATTTTTTTAAAAGTGACATTCTCTCCATATATATATATATGGAGACAGAGTCACGTTGTAACAAAACAAATTGATGCTCAGTTGCCAAATTTATAGTTTATTTACATAAAAGTTTATTGTTCATATTTCCTTTTTTTATTTTTATGATACATTTTTTCTCACTAGAAAGGCTACTTAGTACCATTTCAGTACTTTTCGGATGTAAAGGGTACAGTGGCCAATTTTTGTTTTGTTTCTGAGATTGTTCTTGGTTTTTCGTTTTCTGCTATTTATAATAATGTATCAAAGGTTATTTTCTACCATATATATAAATGTTATGTATGTATCTAATTGTCCATACTGTCCAAATATTTATCGAAAAAAAAAACAATAATATTGTTTGTTTACTAAAAACAAATCTGGTAATAAACTCACTATTTTCTTTTTAGTTTTTTCTTAAGAAATTTTTTATAATTACACTTAAAAAAGACGTCCAAGTTCTGCTTGTGCAAGATATCAGCAATTAAAGGTTGGTCTTCAGTTACTGTGCTTATTCATTCAAGTAAGTGTACAAATTACATGGCCATTTGTAGATAAGATATTTAAAAATTTGTATATCTAAATCTCTTTGCAAATGCCCTAAAAATTACATTTGTAATTTTAAGAATTTTGTATATATATATGTAAACATCACATCCAAAAAGCTTAAGTAAAATGCAGCATGTTTTTCATTTTAATCGTACTAAAATAATTATTTAAAATACTGGAAAATTTAAGACTTTCATCATAATGAAATTAACAAAATAACAAGTTTAGAAAACTCAAATTTCTTAGATTGTTTTTAGAATTATAGATATTTTATTATCTTGAATTATTAAGTTGGCCAACAAAAATGAATAAAAATGCTTAAAATTTCTTCATTCCAAAGAACAAATAAATTTGCCTAACTACAAATTCATATAAAAAGAGTTCTTGTTGACTGATAACAAATTTGTTTTATTAGTTCATAGATTCAAAATACAATGTAGGAACATAATTTAATTAAATATGTTAAACTCAATTGTTAATTTAAATTTCTTATACATTTACAAAGTGCTTATACCTAGACAATTAGTAATTACTACACAGATTTATAGAAAATAACTTCATCCTTTAATAGTATCCATTTTGAATTATAAATGTGAATTAATAATTTAAAATTCAAGGTCTATTTTTTAAGATTCTTATCATTAAAAGAAATCCTCCCCCTAATTTTATTATTTTGCTTTATATGGTATTACCACAAATTTTAATTCTTTAGAACTCATATTATTATTTTTAATTTTGTAAAAGAATTAACAAAAAATATCTCTTGTCACTATTTATAAATATATTTAAAAAAAAATGTAGTTCTTTAGAAAACATACTATTTTGCTCATAGTTTTATTTTATAATGTTTCAGAAAGTTTTAGTAGCTTTTATTCTATCAAAGTTTAATCATTAACATTTGGTTTACAGTTTATACAGATTGTTTGCTATGAAATTTGACCTTTTGTTTCAAATTATGTTGTATAGTTTAATTAATATTAATATTGATGTATCATCTTTGTTTAATTTTTTTCTTTATTATAATTAATTTTTTATAGTTTTGTATAGAAGTTGATAGCAAAAATAGAAGCTAATTGCTGCTTCCTTAAGCAATACAAGGCACATTCACTATAAAAAAAAAGTTTCAAATATATTATAAATTTTTGTAGTACATAGTACAAGTACAAATAAATCTTCTACATTTATTATTTTAAAAAATTTTCTTTCAATTGTTGCTTTTTTTATATTTATTCTGCTAAACCCTAGATGTATTACGCTTTATGCCATGAAAGAAAATGCCAAGTTTTTACAGATGTCGCAGCTTTTTTATTTTCTTGCATCATAAAAAAATATATCTATATTTGTTATCTTGTATCTATATTAGAATTTAAGTTATTTTAAGTTTAAATTAATTTAATCAAACCTTTAATGACATTTTTAAAAAATAATTGATGTTACTTTTCTTTCTTTTTTTCCTTTTTGTTACACTAGTGAGCTTACACTTTATATAGGCTGCATCAATTTTTAAGTTCAGCATTTTTCTTGTCCAATTTTCTTTATTTTCATTGAAAATTATTAGTTTCTGAGAATTTTCTCTTTAAAAGTGTACAAGCTCCTGATAATAAGCTGTAATAGTCATAAACCAAACCATGATATTGCATTTTGTTTTAATGCAATATCAATCTTCTAACTTTTATTCATAATCAAATAATTTTCTTTATATAAAACATTTAACTACAATAAGAAAATAAATGTGTACTTTTTACAATTTTCTCTGTAATCTCTGACATAATTTCTTTTAAAATTCTTGTATATCATGCAAATAACATAATAAATACTTGGACTAATATATAGATCACTCTTTTGCTTATGAATACAGGAAAGAAGCTCTAGACAGTCAAAATGTACCTAGTTTTACCTTATCTAATCTGAATTGTCCCTTCTTCTGTGCTATTATGTTATATCTAAAAGAGTCTCCAAATTCTTCTTCAGGGTGTGACCAATGAATTTTTTTTTATTTGTGCTTTAAAAAATGTCTTGATTTTTATTTTAAATTGAAGCAGATATAACATAAAATGGAAAATAAGAAAATTCATTTGTTGTTTTTCCAAAAAATTCACATGCCTGATTTGAAAAGATATTTGAAAAATATTCAAACAGGAAATTTTGAAATTCATCAATTGATCATCAATTTGAGTTCATCAATTTTAATGGTAATTGTATTTCTAAAAGGTTTTATCATGGAGTAATGAATATGGGGAATGTTTTTAATTGCAAACAAATAAACTAAATAGTATCATTAAAAAAAACTTTTAGAGGTGTGTTTCATTTTGCTTTTGTTGAGGTAATAAAATAAACATAAAAAAATTTGCTATTTAAATTAATAGAATTTAAACAATTCTAATTGCTATTTTAAATTAGTAAAAGTACTTTCTAAATTATAGCATATATCATGCAATATTTGCAAAAAACAAACTTTAATTCGCAAACACTAAATATGTCTTTTTTTCTTCTTTTAATCTCAAGTTTTAAACAAAATGGGCTAATTTTCAATGTTGGGCTTTGAAAAAAAGGTTCTCAAAATTAATTCTATACTGGTTTATTGATTTATGTCAGATGGGCTTCTTCTTTTGTGGTGAAGTAAATATATTTAAGCTATCCCACTGATGTAAGAAAGCCTTTCTAGATAATGAATTAAATTCAAACCAGCTTCAATCCTGCACTAGTAGTTCATGAAATTTTAAATTTATCGTTTACATTAGGTCTACAAAACAGAATAAATTTTATGTTCAGTATGTGTGCAAATGCTAATATTAATGTTTTAGATAGTCACTTAATCAAAATACAATAAATTATAAATACATCACTATGAAATGAATTCTTTTTTAAATATAAGTATTTTATTTTGTTGTGTTTGGTACATTCCATTTTTTTTTTATTCTAGCTTTACATGCTATAGTAAAAATATGTTATTTGCATTAAGTAGTTCACTTAATATTAGAAATTATTTCACTTATAGATTGGTTATTCCATATGCATGAATGGATGTGTTTTTATCTTATCAGAAAATGCATTTTTTATAAAATATATTTATAATTCTATGTTGCATGTAACCCATCATAACACTGTTAGTTTGAAAGAGTGTTAACTATTTCTGTATTCATAATGTGATTTGATTGAAATTGATTTTGTTGCCATGTAAACTTTGCATTCATTAAATCAAATGTGTAGACAATACCTTTTTTTTATGTGTGTAATGATCGTATGATTAACCTATATAAAGATGGTATACTGGCAAATGAATGGATTTCTCAATATGTCACCAGCATTCCTTTTCTATATCAAGGCAATTATACTTAGATTGAAGTAGAATCAGAGTCAAATGAATATATTCAGAAGTGTGTCGTAAATGAAATCAGATTGGGGTTTGTGACGAGGTTAAAAAAAAGATGAGTAGTATTCTCAATTTTGTAAACTACCAATACTTAAGATGAAGGTTGAATATATACTAGCATTTCTACTGTATGAATATTTGTCTCAGTTATACACAGTCCAGTCATATTAATGTGACCACCACCTACTTTCAACGTCAACGTGAAATAACCAATCACAAAAGGCAGGCGGCAGCACATTGCAGTGGAGTGTATATAAAGAATTCCACTTAATATCACATTCCACACTCAACTTAAAGCCAGAATATACAAGAGTGTATATTCTCTTTTTTGACAGGTGGTCATATTAATGTGACTGGACTGTGTGTATATACATATACATATATATATATAAACTATTTACCACAGTTTATACATAAAAGCTGTAAATATTAGAGATGCAATAGCAATAATGTTCAGAAATTTACAATTTGTATTGAAAATTTAGAACTAAAATTGTTTCAAATAGTAAATTAGATCTAATTATCAAAATGAATTATGTAACAATTGATTTTAGAAAATGTGGTATAGATGTAGCACTATTTATGAAACATACTCTAAAATTTCAAATTTGGTTAAATTGAGTATTTTAAATAATTTAATTTATATACCAAAAGAAGATGAATATTCAAGACACCTTTTAAGTATTTAAAAAGTTATGAACACTACTTCATCCCTTAAAATACACTATTTGTCTCTTTTTTGAAATGCTTGCACATTTTATTTTCAATTTTTGTTACACTGACTTAAAATACAACAATTAAACTTCTCTTCATATATATATATATATATATATATAATTATACATAAATATTATTTAAACAAATATTTTAAAAATATATTTAATGATAATTAAATAAATATTAAATTGTATATTAATCATTTGTACTGTTTCTTTTTTTCTTTCTTCTTTTTATGATTATGTTGCTTTTAATTTTTAAGTTTATAGAAATAATTATGAAATTTGCATTATAAATCTTGTTTATCTGTTACTATTTCCTGTATTTGGCATAATAAACATTAATTAAAAACTTCATATTTGTATTGTTTTATGCATCATGCTAAAAATACCTTATACTACATAAATACCTAATTATTCTTTGTAACATAGGAGGTAAGTTTTCATATCATTATATGAAAATGTAAATATACAAATTGATATATTTAAAATAAATTTACAATTTATTAATTTATGTAAAGGCATAGTATAGTAAATTAAATGAAATATTAGTTTTATCATTATTTTAAATATATATACCTTATTAAAAGTAGTTGGGAATTCATCTTTAAAAATGTTTTATATAAACAATTTTTTAAAATAGCCTAAAATATAAATTTCAGTTTACTAGATGTTATTACAAAATATTTAATATTCAAATTTGGTAGCATAATTTGTCGTAATAAATAATATTTATTATAGCATTATATCCTAATTGTAAAATTCAATTTTAAATATTTTACCACAAAGTTCAAAATCCTTATATAAGCCGATATAAAAAGAAAATTCCTGTAATGTTCAAGCATTTCTCCATGAGGATAAAAATGTTGCCTAGCAAGTAAAATGGGTTGAATATTTTCCAATCAAATCTGTGTGAAGTAAAAAATTTGATGATACATAATGTATACGATGATAGTTATAAGTAGTAATCTTATTTGAAGCTAGCATATTTTTTCCATTCAGTTTTTGTCTTGTATATACTCTATGGTATCTAAAACAACTCATTTTTCATTTTCATAAACGAATAACTCATTTCTTGTAAATTATTTTTTTTTCATAAATTTGAGCAGTGCAAACTAAAAGAAATACAAATGAGCTATATTTGGCGGTTTATCACTTGCTCCAGGATAACAGAAAATGCTTGTATATCTTGCGAGATTTGTGGATCTGCATACAGGCCAACTATCATCATTTAATTTTAGTAAAAGTTCTAAGCATGGTAATATACTGTAATGTATAAAAAACGCAAACAAATTTAATTTATTGAATAATCATTTATATAATTTACAACAAAGAATTTGAAGTATTTATTTTCTTAAATTCTTGGAATTAAATGTGTTTTAAAATTTGGGCTTACATAAACATGAATGGTATATTACAATGTGTACATCTAAATTTACAAGGAAAAACGAAATAAAAGTAAAATGAATAAATGAATATAATTATTTATAAATTATGTATTTTAATAAGCTTAATATAAATGAATTATTTCGGATAAATATTGTATTTATGCATTGTATTTAAAATTATGCATTGTATTTATTGTATTTAAAATCAATGCAATGGAAAAAAAAATTACATAACTGAACTATTCACATTTCTCTATTTGGACATGGAGAAAAAAAGCAAGATACTAAAACTTCAAGACTGTAAAGATTTCAATATTCAATAATAGCTGTTTCCCTGGCATTGGCCTGCTATTTATCTTTCCTATATTTTATCAGACAGAAGATGAATCTGGCTACTCGTCTTATGTTTCTTATGAAGACATTGTTAGGGTAATAAAGTACAAAGCACTTATGGGAAAAAAAAAATATTACAAAATTAATTGAACAATTGAACTAATTGAACAATAGCACTATCTTGGTATTTAAAAGAAAGACCTCACTACCTTGCATAGCTATAATCCTACTATTTAAGGGTTATTTAATGAGGAAGGGGGAATATTTGGGGTTAATTAATTTTTCAGAAGAAAGGCTTTATCCTATTACTAATATCCCTTAGTAATGGCCTTTCAACCATTTCATCTTTTCAAATTAGCAAACAGGCAATTATTTATTAATTTTTTCTGTCATTTAACTCAATTAACTACTTTTTTTTTATGAAGTATAAAAGTGATTATTTCATTTAATTTGGTTATAATAATAATAATAATAAACTTGGCGGTATAAACAATGAACATTAATGGATTAGATTTTCTTAGACCCTATTTTTCAGAGACATAAAAATATATAATATATAATAAATATATCATATAGAGTGAGATTAAATGCAAATATTAATACAAATGTACTAGTATGTACTTATGAAAGTGATAAACTTATATATAAAAGTAATTATTTTTACTAATATAACTCATATATATGTATATATATATTTCTGTGATGGAAATTTTTAAAATATAGAGGCATCAGCTAATAAAATAGAAGTAAATAAGCTAATTATTTTTAACTGACAAATACCTTTTTGTTCATGTAATTATATTTTGCCTTATACATACTACACCACACCACATTGCTGTGCCTAGAGCTGAGTTGCTCCTATACAGTTTGAGAATGATATGGGGAAGAAGTCTGATTGGGCTTTGTGACGCTCTACGATCATATAAAACCGGGACCTACGGCTTAAAGTGGATTGCGAACCACTACAAACATCCATGGCACCGCCAGGATTCTAACTCGATACTTGTGGTATCGAGAGCATTCATAGAAATACATATGAGGTTGTGAAATAAAATTCAAAAATATTGATACGAATAATGTATATGGCTATATAAATGGCCAGCAAAGGTGTTTCTAGTCATCTATCTATATATTTATATATATATATGTTTCTCGAAGTTTGTGCTAAGTTGTGAAGTTTTGCTAAGTTGTGAAGTTTGCTATGCATGGCCTCAATTTAAATTCAAATTTCACCAAAACTGGCATGGATACTTCTAATCCAAAGTCAAGATCCATTGAAAAAGAAATCAAAATTGGATTAATATTCATTAAAAAAAAATAAATATTTCCCAATTGAGATAAATTATGTTTTACGCCAATTTGGCGACTTTTCGTGATTAGCGAATTTTTTATGATTAGCTTTTTTTTTTTTTTATGGCAGGCTAGCAGTTTATTATTAATGATGTTTACCAACTTATTCTTTTGTTATATAAGAATTAACGAGTTTCATTTTCTGAAGCGCCAGATTATATGTGCTAGTTATTAATAAACAAACAAAATTGATAATTATTTGAAGGGATATTAAAAAAGTTTTTGTAGTATTCTAAAAAGAATAATTCATTTTTAATGTTTTTGAATTTAAGTTCTTGATTGTAATTGTTTTGTTGTTTCTTATCCTACTTGGTAGACATCTAGATCAAGCCCACGAACCGTGTGGTCTCATGATTGAAGGGAAAGGGGGCAGCTTCTGCTGTGATGAAGCACCCGTAGGTAGAAGTCTGACTTGGCTCCGTGACACTGACGTTTTTTACGGGGTAGGGTTTTCAGCCCTATGCGCAACGCTCTACAGTCATATAGACCGGGAACGGCTTAAAACGAACCATTCAAACATCCGTATGACTGTAGAAGTCAAACTCGAAGCCTGTGGCACCCAGCGCCAGATCGCTAATCACTCGGCCATTCTGGTTCTGATTATTGTCTATAATCAAATTAATTTATTTTTACGGCGTAGGGCTGACAACCCTACTCCGTAAAAATAAAATAGCTCCTGCCACAAAATCTGCCAGTAGGTTTAAAAAATTAGCAAAAGTAAGGCCACATTATTGATTATGCCACATTAAGTTATTGCAAAATACCACATTAATTTATTGTACCAAAATAATTAATAAATTAATATGGTATTTTGTAGTGATTAATATGGCATAATCAATAATGTGGCATTTCCTTTTGATAAATTGTTAATCTTTTTTTTTTTTTTTTTATTTGACTTGCAAAAATAATGTTTAGATTTTTTTTTTTTTTTTCATAAATTAATTTCTTTTTATGATCGTTTTTTTCAGAAAATATTTACCTCAGTGTATTTTTTTTTTTTTATAATTATTTTAAAAGTCAAGTGCAGCGAGTTAATTTTTCGTCTTTGTCGTCTTTGACATTACTTATTATTGCGTTCTGTCCTCCAGAGAATAGTCAGGAAAATTTGTCAACGTTTGTTGCCATAGCAACTGAGGGCTCCCTCTTTGTTGTAGCATCGTCAACTTCAGACCATCGAGTTCAGAATCAGTTTTCTCTTGAATTACCGTCTGAGATGATGTTCTGCAAATATAAAACGATTGTTGTCATTTTTAATTAAAATTAGTTAACAATTTATAAAAAATTGATAATTACAGACGCCTTTCGTAAAACCTAATTGTGTATAAAAATCTTTGTGAAGTGTAAGTTAAGTTGTGAATTAAAATACTTTCATAAAATCAGATAGAAAATGGATATAAGTTGCACTTATATGAAGAAAAGAAGAAGCTTTGGAGCCAAATGCAATTTTTCATGTGTTGGTCCATTTATCAATGTTGATATTAATCCTGATCCTAAATTGAGAAAGCAGTTTGAGCAAGTATCAAGAGCTGAAAAAGAAACCCAATGTTCAAAAATATGTCTTTACATACGGTAATACCTTTTTAACATTTTTTTTTACAATTGATATTATTATGCATATTAATGATGAATTTTTTATGTAATTTTGATACTGCTTTTACATAAAAATGATATGCTAAGCATTTTTTTTTTTTTTGAACAATTTGAAATTTTTGAAAATATTAAATGTATGCAGATATTTTGTAATGGTCCGTAAGTAAAACATTATTTATATTTTAATATTAACTAATGTGTAGTTTCATTTATAAGAACATTGAATTTTGTTCAGTGATAAGTGATATTGCATGTGCAAATAAATATTTATTTATATGTCTTCTATTAGTATCGTGTGATGTTATTTGATGTAAAAATAACATAAATTAATTAAAAATGTTTCATAAAAAATTATTCGAGGCTGAAATATATTCGTATATACTCAAAATAATAGATAAAAAGTGAATTATAAATGTTGCCCAATTTGATGGAGGACATTTACTATTCATCATTAATATAAATTTATTGGTATATTTTAAAATCTTTAGTGAAATATTCATTTGAAATCAGGCAGATTAAATAAAGTGAATTAATTAAAATTTACAGAAAAGTTATATATGCAGGAAACTGATAATGTTATTTTCGTCATTTTTATGTGTATCTGCAGGTTCAGTATTGATGGATTACATTCATATAGATTCTATTTAGATTTTAATAAGGTGTTGAATCTATTGACATCTTTGGATCATATTCGGAATCCAAAAATTGATTTGGACAGCATACTAATTTAACTATAGTCCCTAAATGAAAAGTTATTGAATGTTGTATAATCTAAGACATTCACCCTGACAAATCAGTTAAAATATCGATGCATAATAATAATTTATACATTGTCATCTACAGAATGTTTAAATAATGGAAGAGGTCAGGATGTTTTAATAACCGAAATAAAACTGTATAATCGAAAACAAGAATAGCAAAATGTAGACGGCAATTCAAATAAAATTAGAACTTAAATAACTTCATTTAATTTTTATAAATTTTTATTTAATTAGAATTTTAGAAAAGCAAATTAAATAAGTATTTATAAATCGCAGTGTTTCAAAGAAATTTACGATTTATGTTAGGCCACATTTATGGCATCGTTGGGTCCGGGTTGGATATTCCTAATTTAGCATTTTATTAATTGTTTTAAATGCGAGATATTTGAATTAATGTCATTTATTGAAGAAATAATATTACTTTTTCATAAAAGATTTTCTACTACACAAATATGCTTGTTAAACTCTAATAATAAAAAAATATAAGAACTGAAATCCTTTTACGAATTAAAATGTATCATGTGTGAACATACAATCAATAATTGGGCAAATACATAATTCTAATACCATAGTATTTCAATGTTCAATAATTCCAAAAAATTTCTAAAGCAATTGATCAGAATACTACAAAAACGGGAGTTTTGTACTTGATGGTTCAGTTTATTTATTTGACGATTTTTCCACTTAAGGTTTTTGCCAAGTCTCCTCCTAAACAAACAAAATACTATGGTTTTAGCTATTTCATTTGGCACGGAAAAGGGACTTGGCGAAACCCTAAAGTGCTGAATCTCCGCAAGAATATCAAATTCAATAGCGACAGGAATATAGCAAATTCTACAACTTTATGAAGGGGCAATTGTTCAAAGACGCCACCCAATTCAAACAAAAAATTATATGAAAACATGGCCAAATTAACTTTTATAAACATAAACTAATATTTAAACACTATTTTGAAGATATTGAAACAATAATCTGCTTATATTTTGAAAGCCAGACAATTCAAAATGAACTACAGATCACGTGACTTTATATTGGTCAATCGTTATGTTTAGTTTCACATATTTAATGCTAATTAAAACCCCACATAAATTAAATCACTTGAAAATCAGCGTTTACTTTAAATAAAACTTTTTGGAATGAAAGTTTCTTGAATTGTGCGAGATTTGGTTTTGGTTTGCCGCTCTACGGCCGTTTTATGCACACGAGGGCTAAACAGCCCGGCACGTACAGTTTAAAGTGGATTCCGAACAACCTTCCTTCCGTTTAAGGGGAACCCCTAACAAACATCCATGGTAGGGTCAGGATTCAAACCTGAAACCTGTGGTACCATAGGCCAGAGTGCTAGCCATTTGGCAATCAGGCCGCTGTATTGGACGAGGAGATTAATCTGTTTTAAATAATAAACTATACTAATTTTTATTTTATAGTTTCTTTGCTTTTAGAGATGCCACGAAACAGGGCGTTGTAATGCTTACTCCCACATGATAAAAAAAAAAAGGAGGAAAAAAAATAATTTAAATTTATCCATATTGGTGTTACACGCAACAGACGGCCTTGGCCCACAATGGGGCTGTGGCGCCAATGAAGAAAAAGAAGTGTCTTATACGCGAGGAAAAATAAAATTATCAGTTAGAAGGGCAACTACAAAGCACGTTGCTAAAGTACGAATTAATGAACTATTTAAATGGTATTAGTTAAGTGGCGAAACTATAATCCTTTTCTGTGAAGCATTATTCAGGAGGGGGAAAAAAAGCCATATTTTGGAATATTTTAAAAGCTGAATGTAAGGAACTGCAAGATACTTCAATATTTTTTTCTTTGTTTACTTAGTTGTTATATGATCTTGATTCAGGTGAATACAGTTCTGTTACCCACGAAATCGTGCGGCGTGAACCACCACGTTGGTGGATGGCCTTCGGATGTGGATCCGAGAGATGAAGACCAAGTAGCACGATTCAAGAAGAAAATCCAAAAGGACGAAAACTTTGTAACTTCAATTAAGCAACTCAGTGATGTAAGTATTCAGAAATTTTTCCTAGTACTATCTTGCGAATATACTTGTGCATTGTTAGTATTCTAAAATAGATCTCTTAGAGGGTCTTCTTTATCTACTTAAGTCTTTTCAAAATTAAACCACGTGCAAGTTTTAAATGCGGCAAAATCGCAGAATAGGAGTCGCGGGGATTTGGTGTCAAAAATTATTTTCGCTAAAGTATGCCAAGAAAAGTACTGCGATTGTTGTTATAATCCCCCTGATGCAGGAAAGCTTACACCAGGTCCAGAAGACCCCCTTTCCAGGCGACTGGTCCATGACTAAGGGTATTATGCAGCTTTACTTTAGCGGAGAACCATAAGGGCTGAAGACGGACTAAACCTCAAGATAACGCTCTACGATCATATTAGACCAGGATCTATGATTTAAAGTTGATTCCGAATCATTACAAATATCCCTGACGCCTCCGGGATTCGAACCCGAAACCTGTGGTACAGAGCGTCAGAGTGCTAGTTACTCAGTCATCAGGCCCGGATTGCGATTATAAGTAAAGTGAATTGCAAACAGTGGATGGAATCTAGATTATCACATTTGACGATTTATCGCTCAGTTGGTGCCACAAAAAAAAGTCACCAAATCCCAACTGCCCCTATTTTGCAATTTGGCCTTTAACGCTGCATAATCAAATAGAATTGACTGCAATTTTAAGAAAATCGTTACACGTGCGCTTTCTTTTGTATGCAACCGGGGAGCAGAATTTCCTCTCGGCATTGTGTCGGTTTTAGGTCAACTCATCAAAGAATTTACAACCTTACGAAAGATGACTTGAGGCCCGCTTGTTTAGAGATATATCGGGGCTTGTTTTTATAAATTAAATTGCAGTGTCAGGGACAGATAAATATTCGGGTAAACGTTTCTGGAAGCGGTTTCCTACCTGGAAGCGGCTTTAAGTGTAAAACATCGTCCAAACGAGAGTACGAGTCGATCTGTCAACGACGATGAGCCGAAGTGTCAATCAGAGGCATCTTGATCTGAGGGTCTTAACATTATAATTTGTTGAATAACTTCTTTTTTAACATAATTAATAGGAAATACAAAAATTAAAAAAAAAAAAAAAACTTGAACAAAATTTGGGAAAGCAAATATAGTATATAAAACTAATGCCCATCACTACAATCCATGTTGGACCATACCATCTGCCTATTGACAGATTGCGAAACAGGAGATAATTTCTTTTTATGGGGTAGGGCTGTCAGCCCTAAGTCCAACATTTTACAGTCATATTAGATCAGGAGTTAGGGTTTAAAGTGGATTCCAAACTACTACAAACATCCATGGCTCGAAACCGAAACCTGTGGCACCTAGTGCCAGAGCTCTACCAAATACAGTATGCACAATATTTTATTTTTTAAAAATATACTTAATTTTTCTTTTAAAAATCATGAAGTATAAAAGGTTGAGAAAAATATACATAATGTGCTTCTTTAATTATATATTTGTGTTTTATATTTTTTTGTACAACAAAAAACAAATTTTCCTATAATGTTTCTTTAAGAACTCAAGTATTATATTCTGATAATTTAAAGTAGGGCTGACAATCCTACACCGTAAAAGAATCATCTATTGTCTAAAAATATGCCAGCAGGGCAGACGGTCTTGGCCCAACATGGGGCTTTGCGCCACTGATGATGATGAATTTAAAGTTTATAATAAATTAGTTCTTTTGTGAATTTAGGCCAAATTAATGTAACAATCTTTGTTTAATTAGTATAGCCTGTTATTTTTTTCTTTCTAATGCAGCTGGCAAACACATACAGCTTGGTCTTAGATTTAAGGCAAGTGCTGCACAGACGTTACTCACTTTGCATTACCCAGGGGGCCGTGCAACTTGAAGATATGCCCCAGCAACGCTCTACGATAATATTAGACCGGGACCTACTTTTTAAAGTGGATTCCGAACCACTACAAACAACCAAAAACCCGAAACCTGTGGTACTGAGCGCCAATAAGCCACTCGGCCATTCAGTAGCCTGTTATAAAAAACTAATTAATAAAAGTTGTAATACCAGAATGAAACAAAAGTAAAATCTTAGCTACAATTATATCTCCTTTGTAAATAGTCAATTTTTAACGTTAAATATTTATTGCGTCGTATTTCACTGTATGATTATTCAATTTTTATATTTCTAGTTAGTTGAGAATTTTATTATGGAAAACAATTCAGTGGATATTTACGAAGAATACTTTGTGAACGATATTTTTAAAGGCAAAGATGATTCCGAATTCAAAACTCTTAGCGTATACAGGTTGGTATACATAATTTAAAACACTTTTAGTTTTCTTTTTTTCTCTATGTATCTACAGAGCTAATTTTTAAAATACTGTTTTTTGCTTATTAGTTGTTTTTAAAATTTATTTATGGTTTAATAAAAAGGAAAAAAAAAAAATCATTGGCTGATTTAAAAACAAACAAAAAAAAATACTATGACTTATTTAATTATAACATTAATTATAAATATAATTTAATTAAATGAAATTATTAATTTTTAGAAAAATGTTTTCCAAATTATAAGAATATTATTTTTATTCATATGCATTCATTTTTCAGATTTAATCGAGTTAATAAATTTAAATGAATCAAGGTTATGAAATAAAATATAAACTTGTTTTGAAGTAAATTCTTCATTAAACAAGATAGGGGAAAATTGATCGAAAATCGATTTCTAGATAGGGGAAAATCGAGTCTTATTGGACGTTAAAACGTCTCCTGAGTTAAAAAATAATTTTACAGCTAAATTGAAAAATGGAAAACTTTATTTTTTTTTTTTTTTTTTTGAAAATACCAATTTTTCTAATTTTTTGCATTTTTCAGACATTACTTTTTTATCCATTTTATCTTTGGAGGATTGTATCGGACAAGAAAAAATAAAAATCTTTTGGTTTCACAGACAAATTTGTATTATTAGTCAGAGTTATTTTTTGAAAAAAATTATAAAAGTATAAATATTGGTTTTCAAAAGATCTGTAAGAGGAATAAACCGATCACATGAAATATTTTAATATAGGACTAGGCATTTTTATCTGTTCTAGCAGATGTCTATGTTCCTTCTTGTTTTTTGCCTTTAACTAATATAACTAAATTTGGTAGTACTGAAGCATGGAACGCCGGTCTCTCATTATTAAAAAAATCTTCGAATAACCAAAGCTGTACTTATCCATTAGTTCATTTATCTTACTTGATAAATTTTCTTTCTTTTTTTTTTTTTTTTTTTTAAAGGGATAGTTGTGATGTGAAAAAGAGAGATACGCAATCTTTCTTGGGCACTAGATGGCGGTAAGATCGCAGCTGCTTACATGGCCAATCCAGCGATGCATTTTACTGACAGTACATACAATCATTCTTATGTGTGGGACATTGGTAAATATAACCATAGATTTTATTTAATGGATATGATTCATTTCATTCTAAACAAAAATTTCTATTTATTTAAGCACGATTTTTAGATTTACCGTTATTCAATCTAATGATGAGTTTGTGACAACATGATGATGTTTTTTTTTTTTTTAAAATTCGTAATAAAATTGTTCCTATATTTTTCAAATTTTGCTAAAAGTAGTTCCATAACATTTTTGTTGTCAAGAGTTGTTACAAATCGCCAGCAAAATTAAAAAAAAATATTTAATTAGGCGTGAATTTGTATAATAAATAACACTTTAACTTTACTAATGAGCAGTTCTATGTTATTATTATTTCTTTTACAGTAGGGGACGTATAGATTAATGTACGCTCACGATAATCTACAATTGGGAACGTCTTCTTCAAAGGCGCAACAGCCCATGGTGGGCCTAAGCCGTCTCCCTATTGACAGATTCCGAAACATGAGATGTTTTTATTTTTACGAGATAAGGTTGTCAGCCCTACGCCTAACGCTCTACAGTCATAATAGAGCTGGGCCTGAATAGCCGAGTGCCTAGCGGTCTGGCGCTCAGTGCCGCAGGTTTTGGGTTCGAGTCCCGGAAGTGACATAAATGTTTGTAGTGATTCAAAATCCACTTTAAGCCGTATGGCTGTAGTCTCATATGATTGTAGAGCGTCACGGAGCCCAGTCAGACTTCTTACATCAAACTATATAGGGGCAACTCAGCTCTAGACACAGTGATGTGGTGTGGTGTGGTGTGGTAGTCATATTAGACCGGAACCTAAGGTTTAAAGTGGATTTCGAACCACTACAAACATGCATTTCACCTCCGGGACTCGAAAGCCCGAGCACTAACCATTGGGAACTACCTCCTGGAAAATAGTTTTCCTAGAAGGACTTTCAGCAGTAACTGCTCCGCATTTGCATATTGTATGAGAGAAAATACGGAAAAATCCCATCAGGCAGCCCCTTCCCATGCGAGATGCCTACACAGATATTATAATCTGCTTTTCTGCTTTGAGTCTCTTTATTTCGTATGATGCTAATGGATTCAAACCGGTGTTTTCTACAGGTGTTAGTTTGAAGTTACAAGATGGGCTAAATTATTGCTTTGTTAGTTTGTTGAATAATTTGTTTAAAATAAATAAAAAAATTAAGAAATAAAACTTTAAATGATAAAATTTAAAAAATTTTCTGTGAAAAATAAAAATACTTAAAATTGTGATAAAAATGTAAAACAAAATGTTAAAACATTTTTTTTTTTTTTGATAATAATACACCACTATTTTAATTTTGAGTTTGTTACATAATCCCGATGTTATAAGAATTTTTCATGATATATTTATCAATAGATGTGCACTTTAATTGTAGTGTTGTCCATTCTACTGTACATCTGGAAAAACATCCTTTTTATATTTTTCTGCAGGATTTTTTTGTGAAAGTGTATAATTAAAATGCAAACCATTGCCACTCAATTCAATTATTACGAATCATTACGATAAATACATAGTAGCCTTCCATTTTCTGGGATCTAATGATAAATAATGTAAAAAAAAGAGATTGAAGATCAATTGATCAATCTTTCTTGATCATTTGATGGCAATAAAATCGCAGCAATTTCATAGATATGATTAGTTACAATTCTTTGTCATTCGACTTTAATATAGTTAAAAATAATCAATAAATTTTTACCTTAAATTTGGATTTTTACACTGAAAACATATACTGTTGACCATAAAATTTTTTACACCAGGGAGGAAAACGATTTGCTGAATCATATTTATCGTGTAATTACAGTATAATGGCAGGAAGACATGATTTAATTTGTAAGTAATTGTGAAGTAGAAAACATACAAAAATCTTTGCAACCATTGATAGCAATAACAGCTATAATACAATTGGGTATCGAATCGAAAAGAGTTTGGATAAATGCTATAATACTTCTTATCGTTTCATCTCTAACAAATTATCATTTTTTACTGAGTAGTGGCATGCCGATCTTTCGACAACCATGGACTAGATGTTATTGTGACAGATCTACAAAATTTGCTGGCAGGATAGCAAACTGTGTCTGCCAGAGAAAGCCAGAGTAGTAAAGGCAACATGCTGTTATATATTGTCCTGTTGAAAGATAGCATGAAGGAGACCTCGAAGATAGAGCACGGTCATGGCCTCAACATAACAGAAATGTAACTGTGTTTCTCCAAATTAGGGGCTATGTGACTAAGAAATATCTGGGTTGATTTATATTCAATGCTATCCTATACCATGTCTCCAGGTGTAGGAATGAAAGAATGGCCGTATCTTTTGATGACATCCATATGGAAAAAGTCATCATATGATACTATACATAGAATCGATATTCGTTTGAAAAAACACTTTCTTGTCGTTAAACACACTATAATAGTATATACGCTATAGTGTTAAGAAAAGTCATAGCAGTGGTCGGCATGTCGACAATTCTTGTTGCTGCAGACGTTACCGCGCTGACACTTCTAGGCTTTTAAGCGACCTGAGCTCAAATTATGGGACATTGTATGATCTGTATGATCCAACAAGGCCATGCAGAAAAGTATGCCCTCTCGAATGTTGATTCCTGTCGCCCAATGAGATCATTCCCTGCGATTAATTAAATCCTTATTTTTGAATTCTTTGATTCCATATTTTTAAGACAGTATTCTTGATAAACAATAGTAACAGTATCTTAGAATAGCAAACGCCCATGGTAATAGACTGAGATCTAGTTGTGATCATATTCCGATTCATGCTACTAATTATCTGTCTTCTTAAAAGAAGTATAAGAATATCTGTATTCAAACAGCTAGAATGCAAATACTGTTTTTCTGTTTGAGAAAGACTGAGATCTCTTAGCAACTCTGTTTTCACAGAGCAAATATGGTTCGTGTTACTCTAACAACTCTGTTTTGCTTTGCGAGTAGCCCTTGAAATGCTAATAATTAGTATACCACAGCAAGTAGTACTTTTATTTAATTTTCATTTTTTGTTATTTGACCGTCTTCATGGTATTGCAATTTTAATGCCCAACTATGTTTATTTCATAACAACTGTTTGTAATTTTTAATTTTAAAAAAATTAACTTTTAGAAAACTGTAACACTCCGTATTGCATACTGATGCCAGATGTCCCGGTTAATTGTGTTGAGTACTCACCAAGAGATTTGGAACTCCTTGTTGGAGGATGGTCAAATGGACAAATAGGTCAGTCATCGCATATTTCTGGATAAATATATGTATAATTTAATTTCCATTTGTACATAAAAGATTGTTGACTGAAATCATTTATTTAATATTTTTGCAGGCCTATGGGATGTTCGAACAGGTGGCCGACCTCAGCAAATATCTCCCATTACTCAATGCCACAAGGAAGGCGTTTCAGATATCAAATGGATTAGTTCGAAAACTGGTTTCGAATTCTTTAGTGGATCAACTGACGGAAAAGTATGTATTTATATATCCCTTTCCCTCATCGATTTTGAAAGATTTTTTTTTTTTACTTCCGCTAATATTAAAAGTGCAAGGAGTCCTTTCCCCGAACGTCATTGGATCGACCCAACCGCTTTAGGATCAAACCAACCCATTTGGTGACCTGAACCGTCTATATTTTATCCAGGTCACCAAATGGGCATTCAAATTCAAATTATACGTAATTCACGTAACAAACAATATTAAAATTAAAAAAAAGAATAAAGAATATGGTTCCGTCTTCCCAGTGATGGCGACAATGATAATGGAGAGTCTGGTTATTACCCTATTAATGTGATAATTTACTCAACATTTTGGGTAGACAAATTAGTTAGCTATTACGATTCCCTGATTAGTTCTGCTTATATCTTCATTTTAGAGATATTTGAATGCTATTGGATACTAAACTTTAATTGAGACTTTGTCGCAAGAATTTTGGTCGCTGCTTCAACGTGCTTTTCTAGGCATCAATTATGTTAGTGACCGTATTTCTGAGCAGTTGTAAAAATATCAGTACAAATGCAGAGTTACAAAGATGAAAAAATTTTTTTTTTAAAAGTTTTTGCCATTACTTGCTTTTAAGTGGCAGGAATGCATCTATGTATTGATGAAATATTTATTATTTTTATGAGCTCTATCTTTTAGAAGTTTACCACAAGTACCACAAAATTGATTACAACAAGTAAAACATTTTATACTAGCAATATTAAAAAAAAAAAGCACCCCATATTGCTGCATTGCGCTGTGCGTGCACAGTATCAGAATCATAATAACGACGAAAGCATAAAGGCGCAGCATATTTAAAACAGCAACCTTTTTTAGAGTCAATATAGTCTCTCTTACAATTAGTTTCCTCAAGTAAAGCTTGCTGTTCACAATACTTATACGTAGCAAAAATTTGAATCCATATGGTAGTGCTTTAAAAAAATCATATAATACACCAATATCAAGTTTTGTACCAGTTGCTGTTTACATGGGCTGTTCACATTATAACATATTACATCGACAGTACATTTATAACTTATAGAATTTATCTTAACAAATTTATAATCTGTTTGCAAAGATTTAACCATGGGTTGCTATAAAGCAGTTAACTTACAAGTATCACCAAACATTTCTGCATTATTAGTCGAAGACAATTGTTCTGCTATTTGCTTAACATCCAAGGCATAGGTTATATTTTCTTCATGCTTTAATTTTTGATAATTTTGCTTTTTTTTGTTGTGGTTTAGCCTTTTTCTTCATATTCGTTCGACGAACACGGCGTTCCATTCTCCTTGTCTGAACGTATTTTCCATGATCTTGCCATATATACTTTCCTGACCTGACTCACCCTGTTTTTAATTTTTTTCCAATGAGATAATTTAAACTACTGTATATTTTAAATGGGAATAAAATACACATTTGACAGACCTCAATACACTTTTTATGAAAGCTAAGTAAAAAATTAACTTAAGTTTTGCTTGTTGAATTTCTCATTATTTTAATAGAATTTAATAATTTTTTTATTTCTTTTATATATATATATATATATATATATATATATGTTTAACATTTCCTTTTTTTAACGGCACAACTGGTTTTAATAATGCCCATAAGTTAAAGTTTTTTTAACATAGCTTTGAAAATTATACTAAAATTCAAAACGAATTTTGTTTCAGTTATTTTGTTGGGATTTCTAGAAACATGTGTAAACCTGTGCTATCCATGTCCTTTGATCAAGATGATACTTCGGATTCGAGTAATATGTATAGCATAACATGCATTGAGTATGATCCAACTCTGGTAAGTCATTTCTTTTTTAATTCACTTACCTAGCATTTTGTTTGCAATATTCTATTATCTGTATAATCTAGAAATTATATTTAATTTCTATTAATCCTTTTCTAATTGAATAATTCACATAAATCTAATAAAGAATCAAATATACATATAAATTAAAAAATATTGATTATTACGGTAAAAATAATCAATAATTTTCAGGCTTAAAAGAAATTGTGAACATGCTTATATTCGAAAAACCGATGCTACTGGAACAGAATGTCATCTAGTGAAGTTCGCTTACGCTACGTTTTTTTATCACATGCTAAACTGAGATAAAGTTACGACTGTTTAGTATTGTTAAGTAGTAAGCATAAAAACTTTTTATTCAAACTTTCAGATTCCTTGATTTAACCTGAAAGCAATATTAAACACTGAATCTTATTTTTGTCATTCCTCTTTAATTACAAACAAACAATAAAACAATATCCTCCGATGTCCTATTTCAACTTTTACTATTATCTGGTATCTGACTTAAGGCCCAATATAATTGTAGTATAAGACCTTCGACTCCACCGCCAGCGTTCGCTGCAATTATTGCTTTTAGAAATAAGGAAACTCGTTGGTAATTGTATAAAATTGTATGTATCGACAGAGTATTTAAAATGTCTCACGTCGACAGTTGTCGAAGAATACCTGATGGGAGTTTTATGGAATATCTCCTTACGATATGTAAATGAGAGACAGTGGGCATTAAAATTCCTGCCAGTTTATTGTCATCCCATTTTCACCCATCGCACAAAGAGGGGCGGAAATTATACAATAAATTGATTTTATCCAAGTTTTAGCTATCAGCATGATACTGGTAGCGCATTAATCAACAAATGCAATTAATTTAGATAAAATAAACTTGGAAAATAAATTAAACTAAATAGCTATTTATTGTTTTCAGCCCCAACGTTTTATGCTGGGCACAGAGCAGGGCATGATGCTGTCCTGTAATCGGAAATTCAAAGAATCAAGTGAAATAATATCTGGCAGTTATGACACAAAAAATGGGCCCAGTGCTAACTATTGAAAGGAACATGTTTTTTCCAAAATTATTTGCTTCCTGTAGTACTTGGGGCGTCAAAGTATGTTTTTTCTTTCGTTATATATATATATATATAAACTATAAAAGCTAACAACATTTTTTAATTTAAAAAGAAGAGTTTTGAACGATTTTAAAGCCACTGCCTCAAGCATGGGTAAATTATTACTGACTTAATATACATAAGCATTGAAGTTCTACAAAAGAATTTAAAACATAATTTTTATAATTTATACCATCATCTCTCAAACAGATGGCTGCTCAGCCTTACTTCTTAATTTGAAAAATGAGTATATTTTGTAATACTTTGCTATATACAAATGATAATATAATATATATATATATATAATATCTATCTGTATATATATATATGTGTGTATATATATATATATATATATATGTATGTAAAAAAAATTTTTCTATAAATGTAGTTGTAAAATTTTAACGATGAATGTATCCCAAAATTAAATAAGTAAAAGCAATATAAATGTAAAAGTAATTGAAAATATATCAGTTTAAGTTAATTAATTTTACATTATAAGTTCATAGAATAATTTATTAAAATATTAAGCCTTTTTGAGTTAATTAAAATTTTACTTTGTTTTGACCTTTTAAGGATATTTTTTATTAACAAACGTTTTTTTAAGTAAACATTCAGTAACTGAAAATAATTTATAATGTTGCCCCCCCAAATAAAAAAACCCCGAATGCTTGACAAAATAGTATTTTATTGTTGATTTTTTCTTTGCCATACTTATTAAAATTACATAATGTGTTAGAAATATGTATTTGAACAAATTATACAATAATATTTCTTATTAAATATTTAAAAAAGAAAATTAAGAATAGAAATTCAGAAATTACCCATTTTTTTTTTTCAATAAAAAAATGCTTGTTTCAGTCTTGCAATATATAATCCTATTTTTAAAATAATTTTTTAAAACCTATTCTTTAAAACCTATTCTTTAAACAACTGATTTTTTTTAACATAGTTTTTAAAATATCTTTTCAGGTATGGTCCGGAAGACCTCACAAGTTCTCCCATGTTAAATTTGACGTAAGTACTTTTTTTTAAAAAAATATCTGAACTATCGTAATGTCTTCTTAATGCATTATATTTATTTGTTAGATAGTGGGAAAAAGATCCTTTGTTTACCTATTTGATCCTATTATTATTATTCCTTAAAAAATTTTTCAAAATTATCACGATTGTTTACAGATCTGAGGATGGATATGTGACAGATGTTTCTTGGAGTAACCCCCATGCTTCTTTCCTCTTTATCACAAAATCCAAAGGATGCTTTCTGAAGTGTGGGACATCCTTGTTAAAAATCAAGACCCATCTTTTTCTTTCAAAAGTAAGAAATATTAAACTGGTTTTTTAACTAAATTGAAATTGGATCCTTTTTTTTTTATCCTTTATAAATTTAAGTTTCTTTTATACCCTTCCTCCTTTAGTTAGAAAGTGACGGGTTGATTTGCGTTCATCCCAATCAGCATGGTGAACAGATAGCATGCGGAACAGCCAATGGATGCATTCATCTCTTAGAAGTACCACAGTATACCACATTTTCCGCAAAGCATGAGAAGAAGAATCTTGTTGCATCAGTAAGTAAAATAATACTTTCATAACAGTAGTTTTGTAAAAATTAACCATTGTAAGAATATACCGTGGTTTCCAAGAATTTTCATTACTTACGAATTTCAATAAAATATTGTTCTATGCACTAATATAAATTAATATTTCAGAATGAGAATTTTTTTAAATGATATATATAACTTTCTCTTAATAAAACTATTAACAAAACAGTAAATATTTCATGAAAAAACCTCACTTTTTTTTTGAAAAAGCTATTCGTAAAGTTCTATATTCTATATTCGTAAAGTTACAAGAGCGTTACCTCATAAAGTCTTCGTACACTCAGAAAAAAAGTCTCTACATATCAGTAAATATTATATTATTTTGGAAAGTTAGTACTTAAGATATCCTGAAGTTCTGAAGCATCGACAACAGTTTTAAAATGTCTTGGCATTGAGTTCAGTAGGTTCTCTTAAAAATTTCCGCACCGATGTTCCTCCATTCATCGACCATTATTTTTTAGTGCGAATTTCATTTTAATGCCATATCTTCGTATTCTAAATTTCAATTCTCTTCAAATGTGCTTAAGTGTGTTCAAATCTGACATTGTTATGTATTGATTTACTGTATATTATGTACTGAGTACTGTATACTGTACTGTATGTTCTTATGTTCCGAGTTATTGCACAGTATTGGTGTAGTGTATGTGCTTATATACTGAGTTATTGCACAGTACAGATGTACCGTGTACTGACATATGTAACTGAGGCATTGTTTTTCATAAATTGAGGGCAAATTATTGGATGGGAATATTGTGAGCTATGTGCTTAGGATCGTTATCTTGATAAAAAAACTGTTTCCACTGCCCAAATTTTGACTGTTGTTTTTAAAGTATTTAAATAAAGATCCCAATTCATTTTCCCATCAATAACATCAAATTACCTAGTCCTGATAATGATATAATGTTTTAAATAAGTTCTTTGATTTAAGTTCCTCATTCGCCATACAAATTATACCTCCATCAAAATCAAGAATGTAATTCATAACTATTTTTTATGACTTCATAACTAAAATTCAATTTTTTTTCAAATTTATAACTATCGTGAAATATTCTATTTATTCTAATTATCGTGATATTTATCAATTTATTATTTTTTGTTGTTATTTTTTAATTTTTAAAAATTGTAAGTATTTTTTATTTGCTTTAGAACTAAAAAATATTTTACTTAATCTAGCTGGGCAATTCCTGGTCAGTTTGAATACGTTGATAATGCATTCATTTTCGAAACACTTTGTTTTGACATATATTATTTGCATTCTTAATGCTTCTGATTAACAGTGTAAAACTAATTTTATACCACGCTGGTTTTTTTTTAAAGATGATGGATCGTGAGAGCAAAAGAGAGAAACTCCTGGAAGGGATGACCCGGGAACAGAAAGTTCGAGAGAAAAATTCCGAAAACGAAGAAAAACATGAAAACATTCCAATGGAAGAAGACAACTTCCCTATTGCTTAGAAGAAGACGACAACATAAACACAGCGGGGAATTCGACAGGCAGTTCGATTCTGACGAAAACTTTTGACGAAGAACTGATGAAAGCAGGGCAGAAATGCCATTTTTGACTTGCAGTTCATCGATGCATTAAAATCGGGGCCTTAACATCTAAACCCTAAAAATGCGTGTGTATTAGCTAGTTAAACATGTATTTAAATTTTATAGTACGTTCTATAAATAACAAAAAAAATAATATATAACAGTAAGATTAGAATTTAAAGATTATTATATTAGGTTTTAGTAATAGTTTTTAGTAACTCCTTTTTGTTGAAAAGGCTGAGATAAATCTGTCCAATGCAATTGCTTCTAGCTGGGAGATTGTTTTCAGTGGATTCCCAGCCAATTTCCTTTTATCCTATCATCCATTTAGTTCTGAGGTAAAGAAGAAAACAGACAGACGCTTAAAACAAACTTATAAACTCCTTCTCAACTAATAAAACGGGGAATAATATTTGTTTCATCACCCTTCCCAATGGACTTGCCCCGTACATTTTACAGCAAATTTCCGACTCCTGACAGGACAGGATATTCTTAATCTAAACACTTGCACCGCATTGATGTAGCTACTAATGATGTGTGTCCTCTGTGCTCGTCAGGTGAAGTCATGGACTTTACACTTGACAACATGCAAAAACTTGATTTTATGACTTTTCATTCTGACAAATTTACCAAGACTAAATTTTATTGGGCTACTAGAGGCGGATATTACTACAGTTGATGTAGGAGGAAAAAGGCTTTAGTAATTTATGAGGATCAATAACAGAATTTAAATAATCAAATTTTAATTATAAAAACTAATCCTATCTCGTACAAGTATTAATGCACAGGGGGTCTATAAAACTTGAAAATTCTCAATTTTGGTATGAAATTTGGGACTATCTACTCACTTTTTATTGTGTTAATAAACAAATATAATTTAAAAATTAAATTGTAATATCTAATTTAAAAATCGACCTTACATTAGTGTGTTTCAGAATTTTATTCAATGCAACTTACATAATAGGGTTTTGATCACAATATAAACAGTACAATACATTGATTTGATTCTAGACGTTAAGCACAATGATATCTATAATTAATATATCCTTTATATTTAAGCAATATAAATGTAAAAGAAATAATAAAGAAAAATTATTTCAAAATACCAAATATGAATGTAAATGCATCAAATATGAATATGTACAAATGAATTAAATATGAATAGAATAATATAAAATAAGGTATCGTCTTTTACAAAAAATGGCAAAAAAATACGTTAGCCTATTTTAATCAATCACTTATTTTATTGCGCGTTAATAAATAATATAATCAAAAAATTAAATTGTAATATCTAATTTAAAAATTGGCCTTTACATTAGTGTGTTTCAGAATTTTATTCAATGCAACTTACATAATAGGTTTTTGATCACAATATGAACAGTACAATACATTGATTTGATTCCAGACATTAAGCACAATGACATTTTATTCACATATGTTTTATATTTAAGCAATATAAAATGCATAGGGGATATTAAAGAAAATATTTTAAAATACCAAACATGAGTATGTATAAACACACCAAATATGAACAGAAACACATTAAATAAGGTATCACCTTTTGCACGAAAAAATGGCGAAAAATAAATAAAAATACTTTTAGCCTATAATAAATTACATATTTTATTGTGTGTTAATAAATAGTACAATCTAAGAATTAAATTATAGTGTTTAATTTAAAAACCGACCTTTACATTAGTGTGTGTTTCAGAATTTTATTCAATCAAACTTACAATTTATGTTTCTGATCATAACACGTACAGTGCAATACATTGATTGATTCTAGACATTGATATGATACAACTAATGTGTGCTTTTATATTTAAAAAAATATAAAAATGCATAATAAATAACAAAGAAAATATTCCAAACTACCAAAATGTACCAAATATGAATATGTATAAATGCATCAAATAGGAATATATATAAATGTATCAAATATGAATAGGGATATTATAAAATAAAAAGTTTCGCCTTTTACACGAGAAAACAATGGCAAAAATATATAGTCTATTTTAATCAATCATTTATTTTATTGTGTGTTAATAAACAATATAATCTAAGAATTAAAGTGCAATATCTAATTTAAAAATCGACCTTTACATTAGTGTGTTTCAGAATTTTATTCAATGAAACATACAATTTATGTTTTTTGATCATAAAACACACAGTGCAATACATTGATTTGATTCCAGACATTAAGCACAATGATATCTATAACTCACGTATGCTTTATATTTAAGAAATATAGGAATGCATAGGAAATATTAAAGAAAAATATTTTAAAATACCAAAATATGAATATGTATAGATGCACCCAATATGAGTATGTATAAAACATACCAATATGAATAGAATGACATAAAATAAGGTGTCACCTTTTTACAAAAAAAAAAAAAAAAATTTTTGCCTATTTTAATCACACATTTATTTTATTTACAATTTACGGTTTTGATTACGATATAAACAGTACAATACATTGATTTGATTCTAGATATTAAGCACAATGATATCTACAATTAATATATGCTTTATATTTTTAAGAAATATAAAAATGCATAAGAAATAATAAAGAAAATATTTCAAATATCAAAATGTACCAAATATGAATATGTATAAAATGTATCAAATAGGAATATGTATAAAGGTACCAAATATAAATAGAATCATATAAAAAATAAAGTATCACTTTACATGAGTAAACAACGGCAAAAAAAAATACTTTGGCCTATTTTTAATCAATCACTTATTTTATTGTGCGTTAATAAACAATATAATCTAAGAATTAAATTGCAATATCTAATTTAAAAACCGACCTTTACATTAGTGTGCTTCAATTTTTTATTCAATGAAACATACAATTTACGTTTTTGATCATAAAACGTGCAGTGCAATACATTGATTTGATTCCAGACATTAAGCGCAATGATAACTACAATACATGTAT